>BPLR01019862.1:0-76291 GCA_021605095.1 Caerostris extrusa
AGTTACGTATTGCTTTAAGTCTTGATTAGTATCCAAGAAATTTATTTGTTGCTTCAAGATCTTTTAAAGGAAATTAAAAAAAGAAAAGAAAAATGTTCTTTTTGATATTTTGTGCGCAAAATTTGGCACTTTATTTCTCAATTTCTTATTTTTTAAATTGGTGTTTTATTCTGTGCCATTTTCAAAACTCGGTTTTCCCTAGATTTCATTTCGTGTGGGAAAATAGAGGAAAAAAGAAAATCCCCATTTTGAATCTCCTCATTTCACTTCAGACGAATAAATCGGCGTGAGATTTTTTTTTTCCCCGTTCCAGTTTTTAAGGAACTTTCACAATATAAAATTAGATTTTTGCTTAATCGGCAGATCTGATTCTCAAAATTTATTTAAGATTGTGAAAGCATTGAAATTAAACTTCTTTTTGTGTTGTATTATTTTCAACATTTTTACTTTTTTTATTTGCAAAACGGTCTTTTAATTGCCGTAAATAATTAATACGAAGAATTTTTATTGCTTTTTGTTTCGTTTATGTTAAGAATTCCCTTTCCAATTATCCGTTAAAAATATTATAGATAGATAGATTATTTATTATGGTACTAATATGACAAAGGAGATTATTAGATGGACAATAGTATCTTAATATGGGTGAAAGCAAATAAACATCATGTTGAAAATATTGAAGATGAAGAGAAATATAGAGTTAAAAATGTTTCTCCGTCGCTTCAAACTTCAAATCTTAAAATCATTCTATGGTACTAATATGACAAAGGAGATTATTAGATGGACAATAGTGTCTTAATATGGGTGAAAGTAAATAAACATAATGTTGAAAATATTGAAGGTGAAGAGAAATATAGAGTTAAAAATGTTTCTCCGTCACTTCAAACTTCAAATCTTAAAAATCATTCTATGGTACTAATATGACAAAGGAGATTATTAGATGGACAATAGTATCTTAATACGGGCAAAGCAAATAAACATCATGTTGAAAATATTGAAGATGAAAAGAAAATATAGAGTTAAAATGTTTCTCCGTCGCTTCAAACTTCAAATCTTAAAAACCATTCTATGGTACTAATATGACAAAGGAGATTATTAGATGGACAATAGTGTCTTAATATGGGTGAAAGTAAATAAACATAATGTTGAAGTTATTGGAGGAAGAGAATATAGAGTTAAAAATGTTTCTCCGTCACTTCAGACTTTAAATCTTAAAAATCATTCACAACAAATATATATTAGCGAGAAACTGTGTACAATGAATAATTTCAAGAGACAATTCCTTATGGTTTAATTCTCAACTAATAAAATTAGGAATTAGTATTTATACCCACTTATTGACTGATTATTAACTGAAGGAGAATAATTAATTACATACACTTATTGTGGATATACTTATTAATTCTTCTGCAGTTAATATTTAATGATCAACTCCCCAGAGTACTACATACAGACGACAGTCTCATAGGCTGCAATGAAAATTTTTTAACATTGAAAATCACATGGATGCTAACACTTAACAACCACGGAAGTTAGAGCTCCTGTTTCTTGAAACATTCTTTGGCGCATTAACGGTTTTGGAACTTTTATATGAATAAAACAAAAGTATTAAGAAAAGTTAGTTGTTTACAATGAAAGCTGTCTTTGAACGGGAAACTGACAAGAAAAAGGGAAACTATATTTTATTTTTTCGGAACCATTGCATTAAATTTGCCATAGAATTTAGTATGAAGGTTAATAATAAACAGTATTCTACTGAGAAGAATGCTAGCTACCCAGTAGTGTACTACTGTGGAGAACACAAAGCCAGTTCGAGAAAAATGTGGTATTAAATATTTTCTCAGTCGCTTTATAGCTTTTCTTGAATGGGCTAAAATTAGCCCCAGGGATTCTTTCAAAACAAACAGAAAATAGCCAGAAGAATTTGCAGAACTATTTATTGTAATACAGAGAAAAGGTAAGTAGCCTATTTTTACGAGATAGTTGGTAAATGAGAGCGTTTCAATATGGCTGTATGTGGACTAAACGATTTTCGTTAGTTGAGCATTAGATTAATAGCACTGTTTTTCTGTAACGAATAATATGCGGTAGATATTAATATATAAAAGACCGCGGAAAATATAAAGTGAACAGTAGCATTTAACATAGAGTAATAGTATATTTGGCATAATAAAAAATATTAGGAAGATAATACTAAATTTTTTTGTAATATGGAAACATTAAATAAAGTAATAGAAAATAGTGAATGAACAGTAATGAACAAGAAAATATAAGGAGTGGAAATTGTACACGTATGATTTTTAACATAGAATAAGTTTCTCTTTATTAGCTTGGAGTAGGAAAGAAATACTTACTTTCGTTGTCTTAACGGATTCCTGCTCATGCTGACTTTTATAACAAATAAAAGCTATTTATTGGTAATTGATATTAGATAATATATAATTCATTTGTTTGTTTGTTTTATTTACATCAAGGATTGGGTCGTAATGGCCATTTTCTGGTGAGCAGCCCAATAAAAATTAGCCTTGAAGAAGACATATCGCGTGGACTGTACCAACGAACGCTTTTACTCATTTAGTGTTGGCACGTGTCGCTTGAAGAACTACTACGGACGCGAGTAACACTACCCCACAACGCTCTACGATCCTATTAGACCGGGACCTACGGTTTAAAGTGGATTCGAGCCATTACAACATCCTTGGCATATATATATATATATATATAAGAGAGGAAGAGGGGATTTAATTAATATTTTTAATGCATCTTGAACAATAGGTTAAAAGTTTCTAAAAAAAAATAGTTTTATTTATAAAATAAAATGTTTTTTTCTTCTAATGCAGCTGGCAAATAGACCGTGATCTTCACCATAAGGGCTGCACCTATGTTACTCACTTTGTATTACCCAGGGGCGCGTGTAACTTGATGGTAAGCCACGGACTAACAATGCCCCGCAGCGCTCTACGATCCTATTAGGACCAGGACCTACGGCTTTAAAGTGGATTCGAACCACTACAAACATCCATGGTAAAGCCGGGATTCAAGACCGATACCTGTGGTACCGAACGCCAGAGCGCTAGCCATTCGGCCATCAGGCCCCATAAAAATAAAATGTAAAAACTTACAAAGATAAAAATCAGTTTATTCTTGAAATGAACTGTAATTAATAACTCTAACGTTGTTGTAACTCAGTGTGGAAATTTTATTTAATTAAATTAATGGAAAAAATCTATTTATATTTTAATTAAATTCAACTTAATAAAAAAACACATTTTTTTAAAGTTCACTTCATCAAAATTAAAAAAACGTAATGATGCTTTTTGTTTTTATTTAATTACAAAATATTTTTATCGGATAATTGGAAAGAGAAAAACGAAATAAACGAAACAGAAAGTAATAAAAATTCTTCGTTTTAATTATCAACGGCAATTAAAAGACCGTTTTACAAATAAAAAAGTAAAATGCTTAAAATAACACAACACATAAAAAAAAGAGCTTAATTTAATGTTTTCACAATTTTAAATAAATTTTGAAATCAGATCTGCCGATTAAGCAGATTCTAATTTTATTTCGTGAAAGTTTCTTAAAAACAGGCACGAAAAATAATAAATAAAAATCTCACGCCAATTTATTCGTCTGAAATGAAATAAAGAGATTCGAAATAGGGATTTTTTTTTTTTTTTTTTTTTCCCGCACGAAATGAAATCTTGGGGAAAACTCAATTTGGAAAATGGCACAGAATCAAAGGCCAATTTAAAAAAAAAAAAAAAGAAATTGAAAATAAAAGTACTGAATTTTGCACACAAAACATCAAAAAGAACATTTTTTTAAAAAGATCTGAGCTACAAATAAATTTCTTGGATACTAATCAAGACTTAGGTTTTTATTTCAGGTTTTTAAAAAAGAAAAGTTCAAAAGAATTAAATAAAACGTTCTTTTTGCCGTAAAAAGAGAATTTGTTTTTTGAATACGAGTTTCCCCAAAAACAATAATTAAGGAAATAGAAATGGCAGCGAGAATTCGCTTTTATTGAATGGAATTCTTCTTGTCACGCATATTCACCTGATTTGTTTGATGAAAGGTTTATTTAATTTTCTTTTTTTTTTTAGCTTAAACTATCATCAAATTTTGGAAAACTTCAAGTAAATTTTTTTTTTTTTTGTTCTAATGCAGCTGGCAAATACTTGGACAGCTTGGTCTTAGAATGCGTTAAGGCAGCGCTGCACAGACGTACTCACTTTGCATTACCCAGGGGGCGCGTGTAACTTGAAGATAATCCACGGACGCGGAGTAACAATGCCCCCGCAACGCTCTACGATCCTATTAGGACCGGGACCTACGGTTTAAAGTGGATTCCGAACCACTACAAACATCCATGGCACCGCCGGGACTCGAACCCGAAACCTGTGGTACCGAGCGCCAGAGCGCTAGCCACTCGGCCATTCAGGCCTCTTTAAGTAAATAAATGAGTGAATGTATAAAAGAAAACGAATAAACATCATAAACTTAAATAATTATTACTAAGATCAAAAGATTATTATAACTATGACTTAAGGCACTTTTTAAATATAAAAATATTAGTTTGAAAATGAATTCAACTAAAATATTATCATCATCATCGCCGCAACAGCCGCTTGTTGGGGAAAGGTCGTGTGCCTGCTAGCAGGTTTCGAGACAGGAGATGTTTTCTTTTTACGGGGCAGGATTATCAGCCCTACGCTCAAAGCTCTACAGTCACATTAGTTAAAAAAATTATTTTACCCCACTTCTGACAAAAAGAATTTTTTAGGACCTGATGGCCGAGTGGCTAGCGCTGTGACATTCGGTGCCACAGTTTTCGGGTTCGTGTCCCTGGTGGTGAGATGGTGTGTGTAGTGGTTCGGAAACCACATTCAGGTTCGTCCAGCATTCGGAAATCCTACTTTGTAAAAAGAAAACATCCATTGCAGGTTCCATGGGGCTGTTACACCAATAAAAAGACCTAAAATAGAACTAATTTTCATTTACAAAAATAAAATTAGTTAATTCAGATAAACTGTAATTAATAATCTAGCATTTTGAAGAAATTTTTTATTTAATTAAAAATGATTGATATAAATCAAATTTTTATTTAATTTAAACTTAAAAAAATACTGATTCCTTTTGTTTTTATTTAATTACAAAATATTTGTATCGAATAATTGAAAAGGGAATTCTTAAAATAAACGAAATAAAAGTAATAAAAGTATAAAAGTACCAAAAGTGATAATGCGCCAAAGAATGTTCCTGATAAGCTAGAAGCAGTAACTTCATACCTTGGATACTAAAAGCATTAGCGCCTATGTGATTTTCAATATTAAAAAGATTTTTTCTTTGCAACCTATGAGACTGTCGTCTGTAAGTTGAGTTGATCATCTAACATTAACTGATGTAAAAGAATTAGTTATTATATCCACTGAATGTGAATAGAATTACTAATTCTTAATTTTACTAGCTGAGGGTTAAACATAAGGAATTGTCTCTTAAAACAATTTGAATTCCTATAAAAGAAGAACGTGTGATATTATCTAAAAAAATCTTTGAAATTTTTACTGCAATTTTCAACATTATACTTATGTGAATTGGATTTTCTACTCTCACCACGGTTAAGTATAAAAGAGAGGAAATCTTCAAAGTATTGACGAAGAAATGAGAGTTAGTCTTTCAAATATATGCGGTGCCTGATGATCGACTGGCTAGGGCTCTGGTGTTCTGTACCATAGATTTCGAGTATGAATCCCGGCGGTGCCATGAATGATTGTAATGGTACGTAATATAAAAATACTTTATCCATCTGTTGCCTACTGTTTAAAGATCAACTTTGGACAGTAGGTTTCGGTCTAATTAGACCTTTCTGTGTAAAAAATGATTTTAGAGCATCAAACCAAACCAAATTCTAATATACCCAAACATTGAAGAAATCGCTAGGGCATGCCTCGCTAGGTGAACTTTATTAAAGCAACATAAACTAAATAAGCTTAATCTATTCATGTCCTATAAATCGCTGAGGAGATGAATAAATAAACTTAAGGTACGTATCCATACTTTTTCTTAATATTTGTCTTAAGTGTCCGCATGTGGTAGTAAAATATTTAGTATGGTACTAAGATGATAAAGGAGATTATTAGATGGACAGCAATGTCTTAATATGGATGAAAGTTTTTTTTTTTTCTTTCTAATGCAGCTGGCAAATACAGACAGCTTGGTCTTTGGATGTCTTAAGGCAAGTGCTGCAGAGACGTACTCACTTGCATTACCCAGGGGAGGTAATGCAAACTTCACTTTCCATTACCCGTGTAACTTGAAGATAAGCCACGGACGCGGAGTAACAATGCCCCCGCAACGCTCTACGATCCTATCAGACCGGGACCTACTTTTAAAGTGAATTCCGAACCACTACAAACAATCATGGCATCGCCGGGACTCGAACCCGAAACATATGGTACCGAGCGCCAGCGCAGCCACACGGCCATTCAGGATGGGCCATTCGGCCATTCATATGGATGAAAGTAAATAAACATAATGTGGAAGATATAAAGTGAAAATGGAAAATAAAGAGAAATATAGAGTTAAAATGTTTCTCCGTCGCTTTAGTCTTCATTTCTTTCATCTTCCATAACTCTCACATTATGCTTATTTACTTTCATCCATATTAAGACACTATTGTCCATCTAATAATCTTCTTAATACCATACTAAATATTTCAAAACTTCATGACAACATCGTTGTCCGTCGTGCTGAAAAGTCATTGCTTACCAAATATTTCTCAATAACTCTTCCCCACCCCACCCCACCCCCACACACACACTCAACCCCACAAACTACAAACCATGTCTCCAGGAATTACGATAAATAGTTGGTGGCGCAAATTCTTCTCGCCGCTGAGGAATCTCCAGGCCTAATTTGAGCTCATTCGAGCAGGCCCTGAAGCTACTGAGAAACATTTTAACTTCATATCTCTCTCTTCCTTCATCTTCCATTATCGCCTTATGTGTCCCATGTTATGTTTATTTACGTTCATCCATATT
This sequence comes from Caerostris extrusa, assembly GCA_021605095.1. NCBI lineage: Eukaryota > Metazoa > Arthropoda > Arachnida > Araneae > Araneidae > Caerostris > Caerostris extrusa. The sequence goes on from BPLR01019862.1 coordinate 7,041, forward strand.
AAGACACTATTGTCCATCTAATAATCTCAGTATCGTACTAAATATTTTACTCCTACATGCGAACATCATTGTCCATCGTGCTGAAAAGCCATTGCTTACGAAATATTTCTCAATATCTACCTCCCCAACTCCGGAATTACGATAAATAGTTGTTGGCATAAATTCTTCTCGCCGATATCTGTTCGGAGGAATCTTCCTGGCCTAATTTGAGCTCGTTGGAGCGAGCCCTGAGGCGACCGAGAAACATTTTAACGCCCCATCTCTCTGCGTCTCCCCGTCCTCAAATGATTGCATCGATTTCTCGACGTCCATTAGCATAATTCACCGCACCGCGGGAATTCCGTCAGCCGGGGAAATCATCTGACGATGAGCGGGAGAAAATTTTAAAATTCACGCCTCGGCCGAATGCAAATGTGGAAGTCACGGCCACACCGTATTCCGGCTTATTATCTTTAATAGCGAAAGACGGATCGGGCTTTTTGTGTGTGTGTATATATGTATATCGGATCTTCCGTTCCTTCTTTAGTGTGCGAAGTCATTGAATACTGCTTGTGTGATGTTTAATTTCGGATTAATATCGTGCCGGGTAGAATATAAGGACGAGCTAATTACTTCATATGTAAAACACAATTCTCAAGTGTAAAGTTTTCGTCATTATCATATTCATGAAATTTCAAAGCTTTATTTTTCATTTTTGAGCTTTTATTTCTGTTGATCAGATGGCTACATCTATTTCATTCTTTCTTAGTTATTTTTTTTAAATAATTATTTTTCTCGTGTGTGGCCTGAATGGCCGAGTGGCTCTAGCGCTCTGGCAGTCGGTACCACAGGTTTCGGGATCGAGTCCCGGCGGTGTCATGGATGTTTGTAGTGGGTCGGAATCCACTTTAAACCGTAGGTCCCTGTCCTAATAGGATCGTAGAGCGTTGCGGGGGCATTGTTACTCCGCGTCCGTGGCTTATCTTAAGTTGCACGCGCCCCTGGGTAATGCAAAGTGAGTAACGTCTGTGCAGCGTTTGCCTTAAGGCATCCAAGACCAAGCTGTCTAAGTGTTTGCCAGCTGCATTGGAACAAAAAAATATATATTTCTGGTGTACCTCAATGTTTATTTTTTTAATGCAGATGGAAAATACTTAGACAGTTGTCTGTTTTGCCATAAGCAAGGCCTGAACGTCGGCATAGCGTTGTCTTGAGGTGTCAGTCTTCAACCCTCATGGTTCCTCGCTAAAATGAAGCTGCATCTTAGGCGTGGACCAGTCGCCTGCGATGGGGTTTATTGGATCTGGTGTAGGCTTTCCTGCACGAGAGGAATTAATAACAACAGTTAACTACTTAAATTACTACACTATGCTATGCTATGCTATAAACAACTACTTAAAATACTACAGTAGACTAGCACTCTGGCCGTTGGTACCAAAGACTTCTGGTTCGTATCTTGCAATGGCATGTTTGTTTGTGAGTGGCTTGAATCCACGTTAAACATGTCCCGGTCTAATTAGCCCTAAGTGTGCAAGCTCTAAATAATGACCGTAGAGCAACAAACCAAACCTTTGTCATGTTATTATCATACTAAATATTTTACTAATAATTTAATTACCGTCTAATAATCTCCTTTGTCATCTTAGTACCATAGAATGATTTTTAAGATTTGAAGCCTAAAGACAGGGAGAAACATTCTTCCATTCTCGCCGTACATTATGTTTATTTACTCACATCCATATTAAGACATATTGTCCGTCTAATAGTCTCATTTGTCTTCTTAGTACCATACTACATATTTTACTACCGCAGGCGAACATCATTGTCTGTCGTGCTGAAAGCCATTGTTTACCAAATACATCCTAATAAAGTTCAACTTTTCTCACTATTACAAGAAATTGTTGATCGTACTAATTTTTTTTTTCCAATATATATCTGCTCTAAATGATTTTTAAGATTTGAATCTGAAACGACGGTTTGGTTTGTTACTCTACGGCCATTAACAAACATCTGTACCATTAAACGACCATTAACAAACATCTATGCCACCAACTTGATTCGAACCTGAAGCCTGTGGTACTAAAGGCCAGAGCGGTAGCCAATAGGCCATCACGCCGCAAGGGCAGGAGGGGCCATCGATAATTTAGTTTGTCGCTTTACTGTCATTTTGTGCCAACACTTTAGGCTAATTAGACCAGGACCTACAATTTAAAATGAATTTCGAACCACTACAAACACCCATGGCACCACCCTAAAAAGACGGAGAAACATTTTAGCTCTATATTTTCATCTTCCTTTCTCTCCGTACATTATGTTTATTTACTTTCCATATTAAGACACCATTGTCCATCTAATAATCTCTTTAGTACCATACTAAATATTTCACTAAGGCATGCGAACATCATTGTTCGTTGTGTTGAAAAGCCATTGCATACCAAACATTTCTCAATAACTACTCGCCCTGTCTGCCGGAATTACGATAAATAGTTGGTGGGGCGCAAATTCTTCTCTCCGATATCTGTGCGGAAGGAATCTCCAGGCCTAATTTGAGCTCATTCCAGCAAGCCCTGAGGCGACCGGAGAAACATTTCAACGCCCCATTTCTCTCCGTCTCCCCGTCCTCAAATGATCGCATCGATTTCTCGACTTCCATTACCATAATTTCGCGCACCGCGGGAATTCCGCCAGCCGGGGAAATCATCGGACGAGGAGCGGAGAAAATTTTAAGATTCACGCCCCGCTAGAATGCAAATTCGGAAGTCACGGCTACACCGCATTCCGGCTTATTATCTTTAATAGCGAAAGACGAATCGGGAGCTCTTTGTGTGTGCATATATGTATATGGGATCTTTCGTTCCTTCCTCAGTGTACGAAGGCATTGAATGCTGTACTCGTGTGATGTTTAATTTCGGATTAATATCGTGCTGGGTAGAGTTAAGGAACAAGCTAATTACTTTATATGTAAAACACAATTCTCAAGAGTAAAGTTTTCTTCATTATCATATTCATTGAATTTCAAGGCATGGTTTTTCATTTTTCTGCTTAGCAGATGGCTACATCTGTTTCATCCTTCTTTAAGTATTTTTTGTAAAGAATTATATTCTTCGTGCACCTCAACGGATTTTTTTTTAACACAGCTGCCAAATACTTTTACAGTTATCTCTTATACCATAAGCAAGGGCTGCACTGACATTACTCACTTAGCACTACCCAGGCGGTGCGTGGAAAAAATTTGGAAAACATACATTTAAAAGCCATCCAAATCACGAATGTAAAACATTTAATAATCAACAAAAAAGAAATACAATAGACGCAGCAATGACAATCGCACAATCGATGCATCAAAATGGTTTCAGGAGTTAATAGGGCTGTGATGCTCTTTTCCGTTTATATTTTAACAATAATAAAGTGATATTTGGTGGCAATAAAAATAAGATTTTTATTTATTTAAAAATATTAATTAATAATTTTTGTGATGTTCGAATACCCAATTAGAATAAAAACTATAAATTCTAAGAATAAAATATTATTATAAATTTTCAGAATACAGATTGACAAATAAATATTATAAATACAGATACTGATAGACTTAATGTTGTGTATTTTTGCTTCTATAAGTATGAAATACTATCTTTTTGCTCATTACAAATGTAAAATTAAATGCCAACCGATTTTATTACTGCATTACACAAAATTGATAAATAAACAAATCAGTTCAAACATTTTAACCTTCAAATAATATAACCCTTTCCAAACTAACAAATATCTAACAATGAGCTAATTTTTTTTAATGAAAAACCTATAAATTTCCCTAACATATCATCGAAAGAAAAAAAAATGAAAACAGAATTCGCGGATTTCCAAAATTACGCTACCTTTTTTTTTTATTTTCTTTTATTTTGCTGCCGCATAAATTTTAAAGCCGTCGATTTGTCAGAGGTTGGGATTTATTCATTCTCAAAGTTGATGGCAAATAAAAAAAAAAAGTGCCACAGCGGAAAATTTCTTCACCCTTAATAACTTCAAACTCGGAAAGAAAATTACCGCAAATTCACTGAAACGAAGTGAAGTGGGTTCTCTCTCGAACCTCTTTTTCTTCTTCTCCACCCCTAGTTTTTCTCCCCCCTTCCCAAATTCTGGTTGATAGTTTTTTCTTTTTCGATTTCTGATGTATTCACCCCTTTTATCTACCAGTTTGGTTTTCGGCGACTCATCACAAAGTCCGTTTCAAAAAAGAAATTAAAAAATGTAACATTCGTCACTTTGCTCGTTTTCGTGAATATGCTGGAAGTATTAAAAAAATGGGGGAGGTTGGGTCCAGAAAAAGTACCTCCCTGCATGTACTTACAAAATGTATCTGCTGACAAAGAGTTAAGAGGTGAAACTGTCTTTTTCATTATTGAGATTTTCTGAAATTAAAATATTTCCCTTTATTGTGCGAAGACATCATTTTTGTAATTGCTAAATGTCACGCATTGAGTTTTTCGTCTATTATTCTCATTGGGAAGAAAGTATGTTTTATATATTTGTGTTTTATACGTCTTTTTTGGCTGATATATCACGTATTATAATAAATAATATTATATATTTATTTTAAAATATAATGACCTAAAAAATTAAATGTGACAGAAATATAATGACAGGAAAAAGGTTCAAAACAAAGTCTTCCAATATCTCAATTTCACTTTTGAAAATTCATTTTCGGCATTAAAAATGGGAAGTACGTAAAAACGAAATTGCACTGGCATATTTTAAACCTTATAAAAATAATAATACATAGAACAGCAAATTTCAAAAATAATATGTTAACAAAATAAAATAATAAAATGTTAACAAAAATTTTTCTCCCAAATTTGCACTTGCAATAATACATAATTAAAATGCATAGCAAATCACAACGCATTATGAAATTGAGTTTTCCTCTAGGGAAGAGGGAAAGAAATTTTTCCCTTTTGCTTTTGTAAAAATTTTTAAAAATAACAAGTATTGCCAGCAGATGGAAATTGGCAAAAACGAGTTTGCAAAGATTGGTGTTCATTTCATTTAAACCCGTCCAGCTTTTTAAAATTCAACTCACTCTGTATTTGATAATACTCTGTATTTGATACAGTGCGAATATTTTGAAGACTTTTGATATTTTAGTTTTTCCTTTCCTTGTCTAAGAGCTACAATTGATTAAAATTTAGCGAAAATAAGATTTTTATTTTTAAATTTTTTTTAATCTCTGTTGCAGATTTGAAATTCATATCAGTGTTTTATAATTTTATTTCATTAAAATGTTGGTAAAAAATATTCACTTAGCGTTGCATGGAATTGAAGATTATGAGGAATATAATTGTAATGATTATGTTCCCAAAAGTACTAATGATTCTAATTAATTCTATTATTCATAATGTACGAGATTTTCATTCCCTTTTCTTAATGCACGAACCCTTCAATTTCTTTTTAATTTTCGAGCCATTCACTTTCTTTAATGCACGAGCCATTCAATTTTCTTAATGCACGGACCCTTCACTACTTGGTAGAAAGACCAAGCCCACGAACCCGTGTGGTCTCATGGTTGAAGGAAAGGGGCAGCTTCTTGTGATGTGATGAGCACCCTGTAGGTAGAAGTCTGACTTGTCTACCTGACGCTCTATAGTAACATGAGAGGGGTACTATTGGCTTAAAGTGGATTCCGAACCATTCCAAACATCTATGGCACCGTCAGGACTCGAACCTGAAATCTGTGGCACCGAGCGCTAGACATTCGATCATTCAGGCCCTAGTGGTATAATATCCTAGGTAATGCCGAATCTGCACTATCTGTGGTGATTTGAATGCCCAGTACTGGGTAAAAAATTTACTTGGAATTAATTTATTGTACAGTATACATGAGATTAATAACTTTAAATGAATGACATTTGATCACAACATGTCATATATCAAGCAAACAAGATGCATAAAATACAAATATATAAAACCGAACTCTTCTTCCCTAATGAGAGTGATATAGACGAAAAACTCACTGCGTGACTTTTAGCAACTATAAAAATGATGTCTTCGCACAATACAGGGAAATATTTTAATTTCACAAAACCTCAATAATGAAAAAAGACAGTTTCACCCCTTTAACTCTTTGTTAGCTGATGCATTTTGTAGCACATACAGGGAAGGTACTTTTCTGAAAAAGAACATCCCCTCCCTCCCCACCCCGATTTCTTTAATACTTCGAGCATATTTACGTAAACGAGCAACATGACGAATGTTCCTTTTTTTTTCCCCCTTTTTTAAACGGACTTTGTGATGAGTCGTCGAAAACCAAACTGGTAGATAAAAAGTGGGGTGAATACATCAGAAAAAAAAGAAAAACTATCAACCAAAAATCAAGGGAGAGGGGGGTACTAGTGGTGGAGCAGTAGAAACGAGAGGCTTGAGCGAAGAACCCCACTTTACTTCGTTTCAGTGAATTTGCAGTAATTTTCTTTCCGAGTTTGAAGTTATTAGGGTGAACAGGTGAACAAATTTTCCGCTATTGTTTTTTTTTTTTTTTTTTTTTTTTTTTTTTTTGCGCCATCAACTTTGAGAATGAATAAATTCCAACCTCTGACAAATCGTCGTCTTTAAAATTTATGCGGCGGCAAAAATAAAATAAAACGAGTTGCAGTATTTTGAAAACCGCGAATTCTGCTTTATCACATTTTTTTTTTTTCGGTGATATATTACGGAAATTTATAGGTTTTTCATTAAAAAAATAATTCATTGTTAGGTTAGCTAATTTGTGAAAGGGTTATATTATTTGACGCCTAATATGCTTGAACTGTTTTGTGTTTATCAATTTTTGTGTAACATAGCTATAAAATCAGTCGGAATTTATTTTTATTTTTTATGTATGGTTTGGTTTGTCGCTTTTGGTTATCTTGTGCACACGAGGGCTACAAACAGACCGGGACCTACAGTTTAAAATGGATTCCGAACGACTAGCAAACATCCACACCACCGCCAGGAGTCGAACTTGGAACCCGTGGTACCAAAGACCACAGCGCTTGCCAATTGGCCATCAATGAGCCGTATGACTGTAACAGCGTCACGGAGTTCAGACTGCTGATCACAAACAGTCATCATTTCCAAACAGTATAAGAGCAACAGGGTTAAAGCACAGTGATGTGGTGTAGTGTAGTGTGTGGTGGTGCGGAATCCAGGTTAACTGTAGGTTCCGATCTTAACTAACCCAGAGTGTGCATAAATGATCGTAGAACGACAAACTAAACCAAATCTTCCGAAGCAGCAAGTTTTCAGCGTGCAGTGGTATACAATCCTAGGTAACGCCGAATTTGCTACAAAACTGTAGTAATACTGGTGATTTTAATACCTCACAAAAAAAAAATTTACTTATGAATTTATTTTACAATCATAAGTAAATGTCAATGACAACTTTTTAAATGAATGGCATTTGGTCATGATATGTGATGAATCAGGCAAACAATAATTCATAAAAATAAAAATATAGAAAATTGAACTTTCTTCCTGATGAGAGATAGACGAATAATTCAATGCGTGACTTTTAGCAATTATAAAAATGATGCATTTGCACAATAAAGAGAAATATTTTAATTTCAGAAATTCCCAATAATGAAAAGACAGTTTCGCTTCTTAACTCTTTGTCAGCAGGTACATTTTATAAGTACATGCAGGGAGGTACTTTTTGAAAAAAAAAAAAAGAACACCCACCCCCATTTCTTAAATACTTCGAGGATATTCACCAAAACTAGCGCACGCATCGACAAAATGACGAATGTTAATGTTTTTTTTTTTTATTTTTTTTTTTTTTTTTTATACGGACTTTGTGATGAGTCGTCGAAAACCAAACTGGTAGGTAAAAAAGGGGTGAATACATAAAAGAAAGAAAAGAAAAATATCAATCAAAATTGGGGGAGGGGGCGGGGGGAAATACTAGTGGTGGAGAAGAAGAAAAGGGAGGCTCGAGAGAAGAACCCTCTTCACTTCGTTTCAGTGAATTTGTTGTAATTTTCTTTCCGAGTTTGAAGTTATCAGGGTGAGGAAATTTTCCGCTATGACTTTTTTTTTTTTTTTTTTTTTTTTTTTTTCCCCCATCAACTTTGAGAATGAATAAACCCAACCTCTGCCAAATCGACGTATTTAAAAATTTATGCGGCGGCAAAAATAAAATATAAAAATGAGTTTGCAGGTATTTTGAAAACCTCGAATTTTGCTTCATCTTGTTTTGTTCTTTTTTTTTTTCGATGATATGTTAGCTAAATTTATAGGTTTTCATAAAAAAAATAAGCTCATTATTAGATATTTGCTAGTTTGAAAGGTTATATTATTTGAAGGCTAAAATGCTGAACTGATTCCAGTTTATCAATTTTTGTGTAACACAGCAATAAAAAAGTATTTATTTTATACTTATATATAAACAAAAATACATATTATGCAATAACGCAAACACTGCACCTCGTTAATTTGTATCGCGAAAACTTATAATATTTTAGTATATAATGTTTTAATCCAAGCGCGCTTGAAATTTATGAAAAAATACTATTAATTTTTTTTTTAAATAAATCCCAAAATCGTATTCTTATTGCCACCAAATAGTAAGAGCAACTAGTTTTATTATTGTTAAATTATGAGTGGAAAAGGGCATCACATCTCTGTTTGCGATTTCCATCATTTTGACTACATCGATTGTGGTTGTGTTATCGTTGGCAACTGGCGTACCGATCTTCCGAAGTTTTCAGCTGCAGGGAAATACCCCTAAAACCTCCTCATCTTAATTAATAGATATGCTTTAAATTTTAAATGGCTGCTTAATTAGGTTAGTACAGATTACAAGATAAAATTTCTAAAAATCAAGTTAAATGGTACTCAAAAAAAAAAAAAGATAAAAATACTAATAATAATAAAAGTAAGATACAAAATAAAAGAAATTAAAGTTAAATTTAAATTCAGTACAATTCAAGGGACCAGTTGTCGATGATAAAATATTAAAAAGTAAACAGAGTTTTAAGCTCATTAAACCAGGTAAACAGGGATTATAACTCTTTGAACGATGAGAGCAGTTGTAGGTTGATGCTGAAAAGTAAAATGATTAGTCCACACACACAAAAAAAAAGCATCACAATCAGGACCGTATTTTTATAATTTTTTCATTTTTTTATAATTTTTATTTTTATTTTATTTGGTTTTGTTCCATCCTTTTATTTTCCTAACAAAAAAGGGATAAAAAAGCGTACAATAAAAACCTAACTATTCACTAGCCGTTAAGATAGGATTATGGTGCACAACGTAGAATAGATATAAGAATAGTGAATTGTGCCGAGTGCCAGATTCGAACCCTCAACCTTACGGTCGGGAGTCCGTCACCTTACCTCTGCGCCAATTTTTTTTTGTTTACAAATGAGCCGCGAACTTAAAGGCAAACGACTCCTCAGATACACAGTGAGTTAACTAGTCTCAGTGGACGCAAAAATTACAATATTAAAATGCGTTCCGTTACCTGAACTCGCGGTCGCTTGTTCAGGGTGACAGCCATGATGTCTCATTTTGACTCTAGGGAAACAATCATAGGAGACGTCGTAAACTGCCCTTTGGACGTTTCTGCGAACTTTTCACCCCAGGGTGATAGGTCGGCAGACGACGGATTGACTCATTGCTAATCTGAGGACATTTTTTTCAAGAAAATTTTTTGAAATTTTGATTAAATAATTTGGAATAGGTTCGACGACTAGATCCAAATAGTGATCTATGATCTTTCGACGAACGAACCATGGCACATCAGCAATCATAGCCAGGTGTTTATTGTGTTATCGTTGCGTCTATGGTATTCGTTTTTATTCATTATTAAATATTTTACACTCGTGATTTGCGTTGTTTTTTAAAATCCATATAAAAATTTCTTGTAGTTCATAATTTTCATGAAATTTATCAACTTATTAGTTAACAAGTTAATAAAAAGAAAAAGAGCAACGTATTCTAGGTTCAAAATCATAAGCGTACAACGGCTTCCACTCTATATATTTTCTGATTCAAATGGAGCAGACTTCCACATTTTTTTAACAATTTCGTAAAGTGCGCTTTGTTAGTCATATTATGATTTTTAACCAGTGATTATTGTATTATTTTAATTTTTGAATGTGCTTTACTGTATTGTTGTTGTTACTAATTCCCCGGGTGCTAGCAAAGCCTGTACGTCCTCGTCGCAGGAGGCTGGTCCATGGCTAAAGGTAATATGCAGCTTCATTTTAGAGGGAACCACGAAGGCTGAACGCTAACTAAACCTCAAGACAACGCTAGAGCGATTCTATTAGACGGGGACCTATGGCTTAAAGTGGATTACGAATCACTACAAATACCCTTGACACAGCCGGGACTCGGAACCGAAACCTATGGCACCGAGTGCCAGAGCGCTAGACACTCGGCCATTCAGGCCCAATTTTGTTTGGTTTGCCCCTTTGTACACAATTTAGGTAATTAGACTGGGACCTACAGTTTAACGTGGATTCTGTACCACCAACAAACAGACATGCCACCGCCAGCATTCGAACCTGAAGCCTGTGACACTAAAGGCCAGAGTACTAGCCAATTGACCATTAGGTCGCACATTTGGTTAAGTCTAGGATCGCGTACCACGAAAAAGTCACCAATGAACTGCAACCATAGAATCAGGACAAGCCTAAGTGTTTTTGCTACTCAAACTCAAATAAACCGAAACGACACCCACCAAACTACAAAAAGTTCCAATTTTAAAAATCAAATGTTCAATTTTCCAAATATTAAAAAAAAAAAAAATTATTATTAAATAACCACGTTAACCAGAAAATTGTACTAATAGAGATTTACGGAAAATTAGAATAACCGAGTACATGTGGTACCGAGCGCCACAGCGCTAGACACTCGGCCATTCAGGCACTTTAGTGTACTTTTTTAACTCTTAACTTTATTATAACCCACGCGTTTTACATTGAGGTGCACTAGGAATGTAATTTTTAAAAAAAAAAAAAGGATTAAAAGGATGAAACAGATGTAGCCATCTCCTAACGTAAATAAAAACTCAAAAAAAAGAAACAACGACGCTTTGAAATTTAATGAATATGATAATGAAGAAAACTTTACTCTGAGAATTGTGTTTTACATGTAAAGTAATTAGCTTGTATCTTAACTCTACCCAGCACGATTTTAATCCGAAATTAAACATCACACGAGCAGCATTCAACGCCTTCGTACATTGAGGAAGAAACGAAAGATCCGATATACATATATATGCAAACACAAAAAAAGCACCGATTCGTCTTTCGCTATTAAAGATAATATACCGGAATACGGTGTGGCGGTGACTTCCGAATTTGCATTCGGCCGAGGCGTGAATTTTAAATTTTCTCCCGCTCATCGTCACATGATTTCCCCGGCTGGCGGAATTCCCGCGCTGCGGGGAATTATGGTAATGGACGTCGATGTAATCGATGCAATCATTTGAGGACGGGGGGAGACGGAGAAAGATGGGGCGTTAAAATGTTTCTCGGTCACCTCAGGGCTTGCTCGAATAAGCTCAAATTAGGCCTGCAGATTTCTCCGAACAGATATCGGCGAGAAGAATTTTTGCGCCACCAACTATTTATCATAATTCTGGCAGACAGGGTGGGTAGTTTGGGGTTGGTGGTGGTAGTTATTGAGAAATATTTGTAAGCAATGGTTTTCAGCACGATGGACATGATGACGGTAGTGAAATATTTAGTATGGCACTAAGATGTCAAAGCAGATTATTAGACGGACAATAGAGTCTTAATATGGATGAAAGTAAATAAACCGAATGTACGGCGAGAATGGAAGATGAAAGAAATATAGAGTTAAAATCTTTCTCCGTCGCTTTAGACCTCAATTCTTAATCATTGAGAGCAAATATATATAGTGACGAGAAAATGTGTGCAATCAACAATTTCTTTCAATACTGAGAAAGGTGAAATTTATTAGGATGTATTTGGTAAACTATGACTTTTCATCACGACGGACAATGATATTCTCATGTGGTGGTAAAATATTTAGTATGGCACCAAGATGACGAAAGAGATTGTTAGATGGCCAATTGTGTCTTAATTTGATGGAAGTAAACAAACCAAATGCGAGAGATACAAGGAGAGAATGGAAGATGAAGAGAAAATAAAAAGAGTTAAAATGTTTCTTCGTCGCTTCAGACTTAATTTCTTCATATTCCATTTCGCCATACATTATGTTTATTTACTTTCATCCACGTTAAGACAATATTGCCCATCTCCTCTTGGTGCCATACATATTTCGGTACCACATGCGAACGTCGTTGTCCGTCGTGCTGAAAAGATATTGCCTACCAAATACATCCTAATAAATTTCAACCTTTCTCAGTATTACAAAAATTGCTTATTGTACACATTTTCTAGCCAATATATATTTGCTCTGAGTGATTTTTAAGATATGAAGTCTGAAGCGATGGTGAAACTTTTTAGCTATATATCTTTAAATTATATCTATATATTTTTAACTGTATAATTTAGAAAAATATATACTGTAAGAAATTGTATTCAATTTCTTGTAATACAGAGAAAGGTTGAAGTTTATTAGGATCTATTTGGTATGGAATGGTTGTATGTACGACAGGACAATGATGTTCGCATGCGGTAGTGGAATATTTAGTATGGCACTAAGGAGATTATTAGATGGACACTAGTGTCTTAATGTGGATGAAAGTAAATAAACATAATGTACGGCGAGAATGGAAGAATATTTCTCCCCTATCCTTTAGACTTCAAATCTTAAAAAATGATTCTATAGTACTAAGTTGACAAAGGAGATTATTAGATGGTAATTAATTATTAGTGAAATATTTAGTATCGTAATAAGATGACAAAGGTTTGGTTTGTTGCTCTACGATCATTTTGTGCACACTTAGGGCTAATTAGACCGGAACGTACAGTTTAACGTGGATTCCGAGCCTCTCACAATGCAATCGCCAGGATACGAACCTGAAACCTTTGTGGTACCAACGGCCAGAGTGCTAGCCAATTGGCCACCAGGCCGCTAAGAAGAGAAAGGAGAAGATGGACAATAGTGTCTTAGTGGTTGAAGCTCATTAATATTTGATAAGCAATGGCTTTCAGTGATGATGACATGCGGTAGTGAAATATTCAATTGGCACCAAGATGGTAGATGGACAATAGTTCTTATTAATATTTGGTAAGCAATGGCTTTCAGTGATGATGATGTTCGCATGCGGTAGTGAAATATTCAATATGGCACCAAGATGACAAAGGAGATTATCAGATGGACAATAGTGTCTTAGTGGTTGAAGTTCATTAATATTTGATAAGCAATGGCTTTCAGTGATGATGATGTTCGCATGCGGTAGTGAAATATTCAATATGGCACCAAGATGACAAAGGAGATTATTAGATGGACAATAGTGTCTTAGTGGTTGAAGTTCATTAATATTTGGTAAGCAATGGCTTTCAGTGATGATGATGTTCGCATGTGGTAGTGAAATATTCAATATGGCACCAAGATGACAAAGGAGATTATCAGATGGACAATAGTGTCTTAATATGGATGAAAGTAAACAAACATAATGTGGACGATATGGAAGATGGAGAGAAATGTGGCGTTAAAATGTTTCTCGGTCGTTTCAGGGCTTGCTCGAATGAGCTCAAATTAAGCCTGCAGATTCCTCCGCGGCAGAACAGATATCGGTGAGAAGAATTTGCGCCACCAACTATTTATCGTAATTCCGGTAGACAGGGTTGGTAGTTTGGGGACGGGGTTGGGCTGTTATTGAGAAATATTTGGTAAGCAATGGCTTTCAGCACGACGGACAATGACGTTCACATGTGATAGTGAAATATTTAGTATGGCACTAAGATGACAAAAGAGGTTATTAGACGGACAATAGTTTCTTAATATGGATGAAAGTAAACAAACATAATGTAGCAGATATAAGGCTAGAACGGAAGATGAAGAGAATTGAAAAAAATGTATCTCAGTCGCTTCAGACTTCAAATCTTAAAAATCATTTAGAGCAAATATATACTACTGGGCCCAAAAAAAGTAAGACCAATTTTTTTTTTTTTCAAAATTCTTTATTTATTCTTCCAAATTTATCTCGTCGCCTTCAAAGTAATCCTCTCCGAACACAATGCACTTATGCCAACTTTTTTTTTCCAATTCTCAATGCATGCTAAAAAGTCATCGGCAGGGATGGCCTTCAAAGCGCTCACCGATTCACGTTGAATCTCGTCAATCGACTCAAAACGGTGTCGCCGGAGTGGTCTTTTGAGTTTAGGGAATAACCAGAACTGTGTGAATACGGTGATTGTGGAACGATATGGGTTTCATTTTTGGCGAAAAAAATCACGAAGAGTCAATGCAGTCAGTTTTTCTGTACCAATCGAGATTTGACGCGTTTGAGGCCCTCAACGAAATGGGCCGATCCTTTGAAATTCCAACATCATCAGCAAGGTCTCTAATTGTAATTCGACGGTTTGCAAACACCAAATCTTTAATTTTTGGACTTGAGCTTCGTCAGTTGAGGGTCGACCAGAGTGCTCTTCGTCTTCAACGCGTTCTCCGCCTTCTTTGAACTGTTTATAACACTTGTAAACATTTCTTTCCGATATAGGAATGCTCACCGAATGCCTTCTGCAACATTCTATACGTGTCCGTTCAAAATTGAATGCAAGTTCTTTGCTCAATGAATTGAGACATTTCAAAAATCGCCGAAATCACTTTTAGCGTCTCACAAAGCCAAGCGTAACTCCAACACTAATGAATATTTTGACGTTAAATTTCACACAGAGGACAGTGCCAGCAACCTAAAAAGAAAAACAAAATTGAAATTTATAAGCTCCGGGAAATTTTAAATTGAAAAATGGTCTTACTTTTTGGACTCAGTAGTATTGGTGAGAAATTGTGTATAATTTCTTGTAATACTGTGAAAGGTTGATAGTTTGAAGTTCATTAGGATGTATTTGGTAAACAATGGCGTGCTGTAGGTTTGATAATAGTTCAGATGTGTTTGCAAGAATTTAATGGTGAAGTAAAGTGTTACTGAAAGAGATTATTGTATGGAAAATAGTGTCTAAGTGTAAAAAAACATTAAATCAATGATTCTCAAATTTTTTGAAGTCAACATCTATTTAAAATCCTGCAAATAATTGTAGGTGCACCATATACAAATTTCTGAAAATATTTTTAACATATACGTCGAATATTACAGAAAAAAATAATGCGATAAAAACTGAAATAAAACGCATTTTAAATTAAATCATGCTGCCTTTTGCAAAGTACGTCTGAAATAATTAAGGACGGAATGACAGATACAATGAAGCAATGAAAGTTATGTTACTTTACTTTACAAGTTTATCTTGCAATAGCTCCATTTTATATATACAGGCCCGGATTTAGATGAAAAGAGGTCCTAGGCTATTCCACTTATGAGGCCCTTTCACCTCCCATTTTTAAATTTCTAAATTACATGAGAGATAATAAAATACATTCATTACTGTGATATATATCGATATGTTAAATGAAACAGGTTGTGATGGGTACTAATCTTTATAAAAAAAATGTGGAACGGATAACAAAAAAAAAAAAAGTCGAGAACACTTATTTGGACATTTATTCTCAGCACCCTATGTAATACTTGTAACCATAACTAATCAAACGCATCACACGACATTTACAAAGAAACACAATTCAAATAATAAAAATCTTTGCCCACGAAAATATAATATGCAGTAAAAATTATCGTATTTTCTATCAAATTAAATTAAATATATTCAATACATTTGAAGATTAAAGCAAATTCAATTCAGATAAATTTATTTCATAATAATTCACATTTAAAAGTTTAAGTATGAATTATTATGAAGTAAAAATTATTATCCAGAATTTCTATTCGATTCTTATTTTCGATTCGATAGTAATTCTAATTTTGCTAACAATTTGAATGTAGGTCCCTCTTGATCTTGAGGCCCTAGGCTGAAGCCTAGGTGGCCTATAGGAAAATCCGGCCCTAAAATCAGGATTTAATAACATTGATAACATGTTTTTAAACCACTTCCAAAACCATATCCTAGTACCATTGTAATTGTCCCGGTTAAGGTCATCGCCATGGCATTACTCTAAGCACCCCTTCTGTTATCTATGTCTGCACACGCCCATCCGGGTACTTTTTCCCCGTAACCATGGTGATGCGAGTCAGACAGACCTCAAACAGAACGGAAAAGAAGGTGTTTTGTATGCGATTCGTTCCTCCTCGGTATGGGTAACAGAAAATGATGCCGTAACACGAAACAATTGAATAGGTCTGTTTTCAAGCGAAACTGCGAAGATATAACTTCGAGGGCAAGTGTTGCCGCTAATACAGGGGTGGCCAACCCAAATGATCTTTGGCCACTTTGGATATGCATCCTAACTCCGCAGGCCGCATATAAAATTATATATCCCCATATTAGATTTAGATCTACTATAGACATTTTTTTGGAGTGTAAAATTAAAGCATAATGAGTTATTATTATTGTGTTTACTATTATTCCTACACTCAGAGCCAAAACATTAAGACCACCACTACATTTTGCAATGAACTCGCCTGGATGACGTGGAAGGCACGTGATCAGGTGGAAGTGGTATTTAACTGGTATTAAGTGGTGGTATTAATCCATGCCAAGGCGGGTTGAGGCTGTGTTGCGCGCCAAAGGTGGGCCAACTCGTTATTGACAGGTGGTAATAATGTTTGGGCTCTTGAGTGTATATATAAACATAGATATTGTAATAGTAATGATACTAAACGCACCTTGTAAAGACATGTATAACACTAAAAATGAAATATAACAATTGTATAAATATAAATGAAATAAAAAAAAATGAAATCATTAAAAAATATTTATTTTGCCAGTCCGAAATTTGTTTCTACACTCATCATGAATTCGCAGAATATAATTTATTGTGCGAACTCATAAGTGTTAACTCATAAATAAAACAGACAGTATCTGTCCTATATTCGCAAGACTATTGTTTTTAAAATCAAAGTTAATTTTTTTTTTCATAATTTCGGCTGTTCATTTTTGAATATAGGGATGCACACATAATGTATTTTTTAATACATTGATTTTTAGTACTTTGTGCGTTATGAAATAAAAATATTTTGTAAAAGTGTGATTTATAATTCTACATTTATAATTTTTCGATTTATAATTCTACATTTATAATTTTTCGATTTATAATTCTACATTTATAATTTTTCGATTGATAATTCTACATTGATACATTTATTTTTTGATTTATAATTCTACATTTATAATTTTTTGATTTATAATTCTACATTTATAATTTTTCAATTGATAATTCTACATTTATAATTTTTCGATTGATAATTCTACATTTATAATTTTTCGATTGATAATTCTACATTTATAATTTTTCGATTGATAATTCTACATTTATAATGTTTCGATTGATAATTCTACATTTATAATTTTTCGATTGATAATTCTACATTTATAATTTTCGATTGATAATTCTACATTTATAATTTTTCGATTGATAATTCTACATTTATCATTTTTCGATTGATAATTCTACATTTATCATTTTTCGATTGATAATTCTACATTTATCATTTTTCGATTGATAATTCTACATTTATAATTTTAAATTGATAATTCTACATTTATAATTTTCGATTGATAATTCTGCATTTATAATTTTTCGATTGATAATTCTACATTTATAATTTTTTGATAATTCTACATTTATAATTTTTCGATTGTTAATTCTACATTTATAATTTTTCGATTGATAATTCTACATTTATAATTTTTCGATTGATAATTCTACATTTATAATTTTTCGATTGCTAATTCTACATTTATAATTTTTCGATTGATAATTCTACATTTATAATTTTTCGATTGTAATTCTACATTTATAATTTTTCGATTGATAATTCTACATTTATAATTTTTCGATTGATAATTCTACATTTATAATTTTTCGATTGATAATTCTACATTTATCATTTTTCGATTGATAATTCTACATTTTATCATTTTTCGATTGATAATTCTACATTTATCATTTTTCGATTGATAATTCTACATTTATCATTTTTCGATTGATAATTCTACATTTATAATTTTAAATTGATAATTCTGCATTTATAATTTTTCGATTGATAATTCTGCATTTATAATTTTTCGATTGATAATTCTACATTTATAATTTTTCGATTGATAATTCTACATTTATAATTTTTCGATTGATAATTCTACATTTATAATTTTTTTCGATTGGTAATTCTACATTTATAATTTTTCGATTTATAATTCTACATTTATAATTTTTCGATTGATAATTCTACATTTATAATTTTTCGATTGGTAATTCTACATTTATAATTTTTCGATTGATAATTCTACATTTATAATTTTTCGATTGATAATTCTACATTTATAATTTTTCGATTTATAAAAATACATATTCGATTGATAATTCTACATTTTATTTCTGATGATGCATTTATAATAAAAATACATTTTTTATTTCTGATGATGCATTTATAATTTTTTTTTTATTTCTGATGATGCATTTATAATTCTTTTTTTTTTTTTCTGATGATGCATTTATAATTCTCTTATTTCTGATGATGCATTTACAATTCTCCTATTTATAAAAATACATTTACAGTTTTTCGATTTATAAAAATACATTTATATTTCTACATTTTATGTTATTCTATTTATGATAAACCATTTATAATTCTAAAATAATATCGTGAAAAATTTAAATTATTTTTAAAACCTATTTGTCAATTATAATGCACTTTTTTTCCGCCTCCATGCTTTTGATATACCGAGGAACTAATATATCGTTTGCTATACATGATTAATACAATGCGAAATAAAAGTATAAATTATTTCTGAAATGAAAATTTTTATTAGTTTTTCTTTATTCGTCATTCCGGTTTCAATGTGAGGAATCTTTTTATAAAATAATTAATATTGTTTAAAATGTGTATTTTTCAAATAAGAGTATATAAAACAATAAGAGCACACAAGTTCTTCACAGAAGTTTTCGCACAGATGTGTCATGTTTAAGAATTTACTGTATAAAGAAATTTTTAAACAAAATTATTAAAATATATTGCATTGAAATATTTTTTTTTTTTTTCATTCTATTTTCACTTTTTTTCAATTATTTGGAAAAATTCATTTTAAAAGCAATAACTAATTGCGTTTATCTAATTTTATTTAGATAAAAACAACTGAATATTTTAAACAGATGATTTTATTTAATATGGCAAGCTGTGGTTGAAAATATATTCTTTAAAACGCGATCGAAAATTATTTTAAAACAGACAAATTCAATGGTCTAAATCGTGTGCGAAAACTTTTGTGAAATTTATTTAATCTTAAAAGGTTTTTTTTTTTTTTTTACATTGGCTTTTTCACAATATAAAAAATATTATGTCTGATAAACAATATTATGTAATTGGCAAAAATTCATTTCATATTGAAATAACTTGAAAGTTTTTAATATTTCTTCTTCTTCTTTTCTTTTCTTAGAATTATATCGAGAATCGATTATCTTTGTGAGGCACTGTACATAGCAAGATCTTTTGTGTATTTCTTAAAAAATTGAAACTATAATAATTTGAGTTTTACTTTTTTCTTATATTCTTTTATTATTCTTATATTTTTTTAAAATTAAATATATTCTTTTATCAGTTGTATAGCCGAAAAATACGAAGAAGTTCTTAGCAATTAATTAAATAAACGCGATTTTTTATTATTCTTAATTTACAATTCAAAATATTTACGTCAAAAATCGTCTGCAGAAATATAACGAATGGGAAATGACGTCATTGGTCTTTATGCACATGTATTTACCTTGTTATGTTGTTTGTATATGTATTTTATTTTTCATTTTTGTTTCATAAACATTTGTGTAAAAATGATAACGAACTGCTTTTTAACGAATTGTTTTTTGAATAAACCTTGAAATTAATATGATAAATATTTGAAGTTCCCGTTCTTTTTTTTTTTATTTTTATTCGTCTGAAATATTCTTTTCAGAGGTATAAAATTCATTTTGTGTATTCTAAATTATTCTTATATTTTTATTACCAAAAAATACGAAAAAGTTCTTAACAATTAATTAAATAAACAAGTTTTTTTTTATTCTTAAATTACAATTCAAAATATTTAGTTTAAAAATCGTCTGCAGAAAAACTACGAATGGGAAATGACGTCATTAGTCTTTATGCGCATGTGTACCTGTGTTCGTATTTAATCCATTTTATTTTTCATAAACATTTGTGTAAAAGTGATTACGGATTGTTTTTCATTCTTTAAGAATAGTTTTTAGAATAATCCTTGAAATTAATATGGTAAATATTTGAAGTTCTCGTGTCGGATCTTTTTTTAATTCGTCTAAAATGTCCTTTTATACAGGTTCATTCATTTCGTATATTCTAAATTATTCTTATATTTTTTATTAACAAAAAATACGAAAAAGTTCTTAACAATTAATAAAATAAACACGATTTTTTATTATTCTTAAATTATAATTCAAAATATTTAGTTTAAATATTTTGTTAGTATTTAGTTTAATCATCGAAACTACGAATGAGAAATGACGTCATTGGTCTTTATGCGCATGTGTGCCTTTGTTCGTATTTAATCTTTTTATTTTTTTCATTCAGTGATTACGAAGTGTTTTTTATTTTTAAGAATTGTTTTTAGATAATCTTTGAAATTAATATAGTAACTATTTGAAATTCTTGTGTCGGAACCATTTCTTTTTTTTTATTTGTCTGAAATGTTCTTTTACACAGATATAAAATTCATTTCGTTTATTCTAAATTATTTTTTTTACTTTTAAAATTTATTTTATTTTGCCCTAATAATTTATTTCTGTCAGTTTTTTACATTTTCGAATTATAACGACAAATGCTATTTTTTTAATTCAAATGAAATTTTACCGTTAATGTATTTATTGGTTAAAAATAGTATTGATTTTTTGTGTTTTTGGTTAATATAAAGTAATTTACATGGAAAAACTTAATGGTTCCATTATTGATTTTACATCTCGTTTCTGTATTGCTTGCATTTTGGGGAAAAAAAGTTTTTAAGTTTAAATGTGTTTACCTATTATTAGTTTTCTTTTAATTTTTATGTTTTTAAGGTATTTGTTATTTTTAAGGTATTTATTTTCTTTGCTATATCAAAACTGTATTATCTGTTGTTATTAAATCGATTTTTAACTCGCGTTCGATTTCTAAAAAGCTTTATGCATTAGTTTTTTTATCTTCTGAAATAATGAAATTTTAAATTTAATGTAAGCGTATTTTGATTACATTTTTTCTATTTTGTTCTTTTGTGTAGTTTTTACTAATATTTTTTTTGGTGATTAAGTTAACCAAAGTAAAAAGTATGTCATCGCACTGAATTTGGGCAACATCGAACTATATGTTATTGTAGTAGTTATTGTTAATGTAGAAATTATAAATAAGTAATCTATAATTACGCAAGAGCACATCTAATTTTCTTAGAATCTATTTTTTTTTTTTTTAAGTTTTCTGCTACTTTAAAATATTAATATTTTTATAATATATTGCTTTGTAAAAAAAAAAATTGCAGTTTTTTAATTGAATATAATTAAAATATTAGATTTATGGAATCTAATAAATGTATTACGTGTTTCAAATTTATTAAAAATGTATTAATAATATTTTTATTAATTCGCGGTTATTGTTATGATTAAAATATGCGTCGCTCAAAAATCAATGCGGTTAAATCAAGAAAACAAAAATTGAAAAGTTCATGTTGTAGTGTGCAGTTTGGTAATCTGATTGTAACTGAGCGTGGTTGGGTTCAAATACTTGAGGCAGCTTTGTTTACACACGCACAAACAATATCTAACACAATTAAAGACATATAATTTTAGATTGGAAGGATTACACTTCTAAGCCGAAAATCCGATACTCAGGTACGCGTAGGGAGTGCTAAACGTACTACCTCTCTCCGGGGCAGAGTCTATAAGCCTACTAATTCGCAGGATTGCTCTAAATATATTTTCTCTCGTAATGATAACTCTAAACTAAACATTTCTCAGCGGGAATGCAGGTTGCGCAGTGCTTTCTCTCGTATAAGAATCTCGATGTCTCTGACCATTTCTCCGGTACTCCACAGGGAGGGTAGTGCGTAGGAGTAAATACGGTTACAATGTTTTTTACTATATTAATTTTTAAAATGTTTAGTTCATTAATTTGATCAAATTAATGAACTAAAGTCTTTTTCTAAGGGTAGGCTGTGCAGCAAAACAAGACATGTACAGAATATGTTAATGAAAACGCAAGTATTTATCGGGACAATGGCAGTATCTTAAAAACTTAAGCCTTATGTCTTTTGGCATCTGGGAAAGATATGATAACAGCAAATGTTATTTTAATCAATAAGTTTTATATTTATTCAACATAACAAATATCTTCTTCTTCCGAGTTAACTATAAATCTAAATAAATCGAAAGATTTCGTTTGGTTTGTCGTTCTATGCTCATTTTTGCACACTTTAGGTAATTAGAGCGGGATCTACTATTTAACATGGTTTTTATGAACCATTCACAAACATCCATGCCACCGCCAGGATTCGAGACTGTCTGTCTGATTTCGTACCACAGGCTTCAAGTTCGAATCCTGCCGGTGACATGGATGTTTGTGAATGGTTCGAAATCCACGTTAATCTGCAATCGGTCTAATTAGCCTAAAGTGTGCACAAAATGACTGCAGAGCGACAAACTAAACCAAACCTGGATTCGAACCTGAAGCCTGTGTTGCCACAGGCGAGAGCGCTAGCCAATTTGCCATCAGGCCGCATAAATCGAAAGTAGAATATTCTAATATCGAAAGAAGAATAAGAATTTAGCTTATATTTTTACTTTGAAATAAACTGGTAAACAATGGCTGCTTATTTGCAATGGCTTCTGAACTTATAGCTTTTAAAATATATTCAAAATATAAAAAAAAGGCTGTCTGTACTAAAAAAAAAAAAAGAAGTAACGCGTAAATCCTTTAATAACTGAGAAGAATATTAATATTTCAATAAAAAAAAATGAGAAAATATCTGAAATTGGACTTAACCGCATTGGTTACTAAGCGACTTATGTATGTATTAATTTATGTTTCGCTTGATCTTTAACTTGAATAGTTTTTGTTTACATTAGAAATGAATTTTTCTGAATAGCGAGATAAGGCAACGAAATGTGATAAAATGTATTCGGTGCAAGCATTGTAATTAATTCGGTTTATTAAAAACAATCATTGTTATATTGACTTAATATAATTAATTTAAAAACTTTCACTTCTATTGTAATTTGTAAATACTGATGGCTTATATATTTTAATTAAACTAGGATTTTAAAGAATCAAGTTTTCTATTTATGTTAAAAATGCATTGGATTTTGAATAGAATCTATGAAATTATACGTTAAAGAAATAATTAAAATTTAATTATTCAGATGATTAACGAGATAAAATAATAACTTGATATCAGCGTTATGAAATACATAATCCTACGCATTATTAAAAAATGCTTTATTTCTATATCAGTTAGTGTAATAACCAGTATTATCTATTACACGTATTTATGAGATAAAAAAATGAAATTAATAGAAAGATCTCACGTGTATTATGATAGATTATAAAGAAAAATCCTTAATTATTGAACTTACCTTGCTTTTTAATAAACTAACTAAATTTAAGCATAAGAGGTATTAATATAGAATAATAATATTCAATAATAATACTAACTGATTTTAAGGAAAATTTAATTTGATGCTGGGATAAATAAAATTTATCAGATATTGTATAAGTGTTATTGAATTACGCCTATTATTATCTTGATTTGTAAATTATACAATGCAGTTTATAAATTATGCAATAAAAAATTAATTTGATTCTGTGACAAATAAGTTATCAGCTATTATATAGCAAGCATTCCTGAGCTGTACCAGTGCCCTGATAGCTATTTGGCTAGCACCCTGGTCTTTAGTACCACAGGCTTCAGGTTCGATCCTGGCGGTGGCATGGATGTTTGTGAGTGGTTCACCCAATCCACCTTAAACTGTAAGTCCCGAACTAATTAGCCTAAAATGTGCACAAAATAACCGTAGAAGAGCAAACCAAACTTGAACTATATCGACTATTATCGTGATTTGTAATTTTTACAATGCAATTTATAAGTTATCTATTAAAAATGAATTGTTTGTAAATCGATAAATCATTGTTTTGGGGCCTTTTAAAAGTAGCAAGACTGATTAAAGTTTAACTGTCGATAAATTTATTCTTCAGTATATGCTTAGTAAAATAAAAGTATCAAAGCGTTTAATCTTCCAATTTTTTTGGCTATCAGTTTTCTTTTTTTTTTTTTTTTCAGGCGTCTTATGATTTTTTTAAACGGCATCGGTTCATAAAAGAATGCACCAGAAAAAAATTCATACATTTTTAATTTGTTATTTTTTATCCTTTAAATATTTTTTACGCTTTAATTTTTCACTTCAAAACCTTATCATTAATTTTTGCTACTAAAAAATGTAGAGCTTAATTATTTTTGTAATCTACCATACTAATATATTGTATCTTAGGTACTATCAATGTTAACATCGAACCATTGACCACAAGAAAAAAGTAGCAACTATTTATTAAATACTTGGTTGTTTATTCGTCTTGAACTACTGTTACATATATGAGCATAGGAGCGTAGCTGATGTATGGTACAATCTCCTACTACTCCTGAAAAATTCATACATTTTTAATTTATTATTTTGATCTTTTAAATATTTTGTAGTTTTTAATTTTTTTTTCTTAATACAAAACCTTGTCATTATTTTTGCTACTAAAAAATGTAGAGCTTAATTATTTTTGTAATCTACCATACTAATATATTGTATCATAGTTACTATCAATGTTAACATCGAACCATTGACCACAAGAAAAAGTAGCAACTATTTATTAAATACTTGATTGTTTATTCGTCTTGAACTACTGTTACATATATGAACATAAGAGCGTATACTTTTTGCTACTAAAAATGTAGTGTTATATAGTACAATCAATTTTCATTAAACAACCTCTATTAATGAATGTAAACCAAATAAGTGCAACTATGCTTCTTCCTACGCGCTAGCCAGCCAGAGCACACCCTGTATGTTGGTCTCCAGACTCTCACCAAAGAGTAAATACAGCGCACCACGCGCTTCTGTTGATATATGTTTAGTTTACAATCTCTCCCTTTGAGAGGAAATATATTTAGAGCAACCCTGCGTATTAATTAGTCTTCAGATTCAGACTCCTGCAGAATATACTTTTCTCCTGCCGGAGAGGATGTATATTCTGCGCGTAACTGAGTTTCGGATTTTCGGCTTAAAAGGGGAATCCTGCCACGAATTATCTGTCTTTAAATGTGTTAAATATTGTAGGTCTCTAATTGTATGTGTGCGATGTTTTTACGTGTGTCAATAAAGCTGGGGAGTTCTCCAACCTGTGCCTCAAGTATCTCAAACCAGCCACATCGAGTTATATCTGTAGCTCGCCCGTATCTGCACACTACAGATGAAATTTGTGTCGTATTACTTTACATATAAGCATTTATCTTTTGCATGCTTAGAAGAACGTCCCCTTATTACCTTAATAATAAGGCTTTTTGCATACCGTGACACCTAACGTTAAACTTTATCACTCACTGAATATGCTTTTAATCAAATCAGAGCACCAAACTAGCAACCTTTAACGTTATTATAACTGTCGGTGAAAACTTTTTAAGGGCGACAAAAAAAAAAAAAAATGTATCGTAATAATAATAGGCCTTTACAAAGAGACCAACAAAGGATGTTCGTAATGTAAATGAGCGAATAGAGAAAAACAGAGTTTAACTTGAATTTCAGAATATTTTTACATCAAATAAATGCGGAATTATGTTCACTAAAGACAGTTTGATTTCAACTGATACATAGTTACAACCAACTTCCAAAAATACCGCAATCGCTCAATCGCACTGAAATAGATAGAATACTTCGTTTGAAGCCCAAAACAGGATATTAATAAAAGACAAATATCTCAAACCCCTTCTAGGGACATCATCCACCCGCCCACCCCGAGGTTAAAAATGAGCCGGCCGCAAATAACTCCTTATCGCCTTTTAAAAAGTGACAAATGTCGCGCACAGAAAAGAAAGGGGCGATGGTTATTAATCAGGGCTCATTTTACAGCACTCTTCCATTCTGCCCTAATTACGGTGCAGGCCCCTTTTGTTGCCAGTTTCCGAAAACTATCAAAGTCGTTTGGCATGAGCGAGATTCTTTTTTTTTATGTGTGTAAGTGTGGTGTTGGTTTTTCTTCTTTCAGCTACAGTGTTCCTTATAGGAAGTATGTCACTTTTGGGTCATAATGAGCGATGATTGGACTAACATCTAGTATGGTACATAGATGTTTCAGGAGAAGAGCGTTTTTTTTTTATCCTAAAGGATCATTGTCTTTGGATTCCCTCTGAATTGAAATATCTGAGAAAAAAGTAGTAATTATAAGGGTAAGTAAATAGTAATGTATAACAGGTAGGCTGAAAAGTTCGTAGGTTAGTACATAGATGACGCTACAAGTATTAAATCCATATGACTTTTAGTTAGCCCTAACCTTCAAAAGACACGTGTATAAATTTGACAGCTGTTGCACTATTAATATGTGAGTTATAGCATTTTTAGTGTTCATCACGTGCAGTCCACACGGCTGGCTGTCGATTGGACTCCGGTGTGAAACGATGGAGCCATGTTTCATCCATTGTCACATATCGACGAAAAAAAATTCGGGTTTATTACGATTGAACAGCTCCAAACACTGCTTAGAATCACCAACTCGTTGTTGTTTTGGGTCGATTGTGAACTCGCGCGGCACCCACTTTGAAGAGTAGCATTCGCATATCCAAATATTCATTCACGACATGTCCAACACGTTCCTTTGATATCTTTGATTTCTTCAATAGTATTTTTTTTCCCCAAAAAGCAATGCTTTAATTAACACGGCGAAATTCCTTTTTATCCATTTTTTCAAACTAACAAAAGTTGCTTCTCTAAAAATGCTATAACTCGCATACTAATAGTGCAACAGGTGTCAAATTTATACACGTGTCTTTTGAAGGTTAGGGTTAATTAAAACTCATATGGATTTAATACTAGTAGCTCCATCTATGTTTTAGCCTAAGAACTTTTCAGCCCACCTGTTAGTTCAAGTCCAAGTCAAGTCACGCCAATACTGGTGTGTAAAAAGGAAAGCTTAAAAATAAATTCTCTCTCACATAAAAGTCATTCTTGAGAATGTTCCTAATATTTATCCTTAACATTATTTGCTATATCATTCGGACTCATTCGGAAAAACCATTTTGATTAGTCAGAAAAATATTACTGTGTCCAAAAGGTAAAACCAATTTCAATTTAAAATTCTCGGGGCTTATGGAATTTAAATTTTTTTCTACTTTTTTAGGTTGCTGGCACTGTTCCTTGACATCTGTGTGAAATTTGACGTCACAATATTCATTAGGGTTTGAGTTACGTTTGGCTTTGTGAGACGCGAAAAGTGATTCCGGCGATTTTTGAAATGTCTGAAGGAATTGTGCAAAGAAGAGCCTCTGGTCGATCACCAACCTCAACCGACGAAGCTCACGTCCAAAATATTAAAGATTTGGTGCTTGTAAACCATCGATTTACAATTAGAGACCTTGCTGCTGATGTTAGAAAGTCGAAATTCCATTCTAAAAGATGTTTTGGGCCTCAAACGAGTCAAATCTCGATTTTTACCGAAAACACTGAATGCGCCAGCTCACACTGCATTGATTCTTTGTGACTGTTTCGCCAAAAATGAAATCCATATCGTTCCACAACCACCGTATTCACACCGTGCGACTTCTGGCTATTCCCTGAACTCAAAAAGACCGGCGAATTTTCATATGTCTGAATTAATTGAGCAAAGAACTTGCATCTAGTATGGCACAGTGATGTTTCAGCAAAAAAGTGTAGCATTTTTTTTTTACTCTAAAGGATGCGAGAAAAGATCATTGTCTTTGGGATCCTACAGAAATAAAATATGTGATAAAAATTAATAATTAGTCCTAGTCCAGGTAAAGTCACACCACTAAAGGTGCGTAAAAGGAAATTTTATTTATAAGTTTTAATTGCTTCTCTTTCACATAAAAGTCATGTCTGACAATGCTCATGAGCGCTCATCAGAATATAATTTAAGAATAATTTTAATAAGGAATATAATTTTATTCGCAGAATAAAATTTAATTATTCTACGTACTCATAACTGTAAACTCGTAAATAAAAACAGTCAATATTTGTAATATATTCGCAAGAATATTATTTTAAAATCGAAGTGAATTTTTTTCTCATAATTTCGATATAATTTTTTAATAATTTTAGATATTTTGTAACAGTGTTATTTGTAAAGTGTGATAAATCACATGGGCCAAAAAAAATATATTTAATTCGGACCGCGGGTTGGCCATCCCTGGTGTAGATGTTGCTGTCTACCAAAAAGTGAGATAAAAAAAATTAGATGTTTTTTTTGTTGTTGTTGTTTTTTTGCATTGCATGCTATTTTCATTTTTTATCATTACTTTTTTTTTTTGTATTTAAAAATATAGATATGCTATCTCGTTTAAATGAAATTGAATGCAATTAATTTCCCACCTAAAAAGACCTTAATACAAATTTTTATATCAAGAGAAATAAATACCCTACAAATAATTTCAAATAATGTTTTCAATTATTCTTTCTCCAATTTAGCCTTATTACGTTTTATGACTTAAATCCATTATTTTAGATTCTTAATTGAATCTTAGCAGGTTCATACACATATAATTCATTTAAACACTTCTCACCTGAGGAATTCCTAAAGTGGTCGTTAAATGTACAAAAAGAAAGTATGACATCCCTTCTAGGAATCGATTCATAACTCGGATGTCACGTGTTTTATGGCTCCATTAACTTTGAAGTCGGCATATAGTATAGCCTGCGGGGGCAAATTCGATTTGGTTGGGTCCCTCCACGTCATCACACGGCACAAATCGCATCTTCTGCTCTAGTTCATCTTGCCCCTAAGCCTGTTAAGAAGCACCTGACTCTGGCACTTCATTCTATAACTGTTAACTCTCTCCACTTCTTTTTTTTTAACTCTTCTCTCGGCCTCTTCCGTGATTTGGGAAAAAGCATTTTCAAAGTTTCCCGCTACCTGAGCAACAGAATGGAGTATATATATTTTTTATTTTTAACGAGATGTTTAATGCACAGAATTAGTTTGTGATGTCATTGGATTTTTAAGGCGTGTTTAGAGACCATTGGTGTTTCGTTATTCAGTCAAGGGGGAAGTTTAAAATTGAATAGTTTTGATACGGCATATAAAATAATATTTAGATTATGTCAGATAATACTTGCTTAAACTGAAGGCTGAGTATCTACCGCTACTGCTACACCACCTCACTGTGCATAGAGCTGAATGGCCCCTTTACAGTTTGGGAATGATGTGGGTGTGAAGTGTGACTGGTATCTGTAACGCTCTACAGTCATATGAAACCGGGACCTACGGCCTAAAGTGGATTCCGAACTACTACAAACACCCATGGCACCGCCTGGACTCGAACCCGAAAACCGCGACACCGAGCGCCAGAGTGTAACCGTTCAGGCCCCTCGTCAGTCAGACTACCTGGTGGAAGTTTTCCGGGTTTTCTCCCGTACGATATGCAAATTCTTGGTAGTTTTCCTAAAAATAATCCCAGAAGACACTGTCCTCCTTCTTCAGCAATATGGAGCAGAAGTCAGACTTCTACCAACGGGTGCTCCATCACAACAGAAGCTGGCCCCTATTTCATCCTACCATGAGGGATACGACGACAGAAACAACAACAATAATGTTTGGTTTCAACAATGGTTTCAAATAATGTTTTTAATGATTCTTTCTATTGTTGTCTTCTTCCTTATTATGACTTAAAACCATTACTTTTGATTCTTAATCGAATCTTAACAGATTCATACACATGCAATTCATTTAAATACTTCTCACCTGAGGAGTTACCAAAGTGGTCGTTAAATGCTCAAAAAGAAATGGTGACATCCCTTGTAGAAATCGATTCATAACTCGGATGTCACGTGTTTTATGATTCCATTAACTGTTTTGTAGCCTGCGGGGGGGCGAATTAGATTTTGGATGGGTCCGTCCACGTCATCACTCGGCACAAATCGCATCTTCTGCTCCAGTTCACTCGCCCCTGAGCCTGTTAAGAAGCACCCGACTCTGGCACTTCATTCTGTAATTGTTGACTCCCTCCACTTCTTTTTCTTCTTTTTCTCGGCCTCTTAAATGATTTAGAAAAAGCATTTTCAAAGTTACCCACGTTGTCTAGGTAACACAGAGGGAATATATATTTTTATTATTTTTAATGATGTTTAATGCTCAGAATTAGTTAGTATATGATGTCACTGGATTTTTAAAGTGTGTTGGATATGTATGTTTAAAAGTGCGTTTAAAGTACGTTGGATTTTTTAAGCTTGGTCGTCACGGATTATAAAGTGGCAAAGTTTCAAATGGAATAGTTTTTATTCGGCATATGAAATAATTTAAATATTATGTCAAATATTTGTTTAATCTCAAGGCCAAGTATCTACAACGCACCTCGTGTAAGTGAATAGAAAAGTGGTGAAAATTGTGGAGGAATGTCGAACATGCTGCGATGCCTTCAGATTAATAAGTGTGGGGCCTGATGGCCGAGTGGCTAGCGCTCTGGCGTTCGGTACCACAAGTTTCGGGTTCGAGTCCCGGTGATGTCATGCATTTTTGTAGTAGTTCGGAGTCCACTTTAAACCCTAGGTGCCAATCTCATATGACCGTGAGCGTCGCAGAGCCCAGTCAGACTTCTCACTCACATCACTCCCAAACTGTAAAGGGGCACCTCAGCTCTAGCCAGAATGATGTGGTGTGGTGTGGTGTAGTAGCAAATTAATATGTGCCCTCCATTCAAAAATCTAAAAACCCTGTCGTATACAAAGAATCAATAACTGATAATATAAATAAGGCCATAGAGTTTTTCCGCCCGACTCGTGGCTCAATGGCAAAATGTGCCGCTGGTGAGCATGAGGGCTGAGATACAATCTGCTGGTGACTTTGTTGTAAACACTCTTTCAAACAAGGCGCCTCGTTGGCGTTTGTGATGGTCAGCATCTTGCCTCGTTGGATGGATTACCTAGTGAGAGTTTCCGATACGCAACTGCGGGGTAGTTCCTTTAAAAGTCCTTCCGGAAGACACTGCCCTTCTTCTGCAGCGACATGGAGTGGAAGTCAGACTTCTACCTACGGTTGCTCCATCACAACGGAAGGTGCCCCTCTCCCATCTTCCATGAGACTACACGGGTTCTTGGACTGTCTAGATGTTGCTGTCTACCAAGTGAGATAAGAAATAGAATTTTAATGTTTTTTTGCATTATATGCTATTTTCACTTTTTTTTTTTTTTTTTAATTTAACAAAAATATATTTTATCTTGTTTCAATAAAATTGAATGGAATTCATTTTCGATTCACAAAGGCTTTCATACAAATTTTTATATCAATGAAACAAATACGATACAATAGCATCAAATAGCGTTTTTAATAATTCTTTCGCGAATATAGTCTTTATCCCTTTTTATGACTTACATCCTTTGTAATTTTCGGGTTCTTAATTGAATCTTAACAGATTCGTATACTTATGATTCATTTAAACATTTCTCACCTGATGAGTTACTAAAGTGGTCATTAAATGCACAAAAGTAAGGATGGCATCCCTCTAGAAATTGATTCATAACTTGGATGTTTTATTACTCCATTAACTTTAAGTGGGCCTAGTATAGCCTGCGGGGGGCAGATTCGATTTTGGAGGGGTCCATCCACGTCATCACTTGGCACAAATCGCATCTTCTGCACCAGTTCATTCGCCCCCAAGCCTGTTAAGAAGCACCTAACTTCGGCACTTCATTCTATAATTGTTAACTCCCTCCACTTATTTAATTTTTTTAACTCTTCTCTCAACCTCTTCCTTGATTTAGTTGAAAAGTGTTTTCAAAGTTACCCACGTTGCCTAGGCAACAAAAGTGGTATATATATTTTTTATTTTTAACGAGTTGTTTAATGCACAGAATTAGTATATGGTGTCACTGGATTTTTAAAGCATGTTAAGAGACTTAGTGTTTCGTATTCAGTCAAGTGGCAAAGTTTCAAATTGAATAGTTTTATTCGGCATGTAAAATAATGTTTAAGTTATGCCAAAGTATAATTGCAGATACTTAGATTAAACAACGCACAGAGGAGTGAACAGTAAAGTGGTACGGTTTGTTTTATTGATCTACTGTCATGTTTTGCTCATTTTAGGATAATTAGACCTCGACGTACAGTTTAACGTGGATTCGAAGCCACTAATAATGATCTATGCCACAGCCAGGTTCCGAACCTGAAGCCTGTAGTACCAATGGCCACAGCGTAAGCTAATTGGACTTCATATCGCTTTAAAAACAAGAAGGCTCAATGGCATTTGTAATGTACAGCGTATCGCTTCGTAAATCGAACTACCTGGTGGGAGTTTTACGGGTTTTCTCCCATACGTACGAAAATTCTAGGTAGTTCCCCCTATAAGCCCTTTCGTAAGGCACTGCCCTCCTTCTCCAGCGAAACGGAGCAGAAGAATTCAGATTTCTACCTACGGGTGCTCCATCACAACAGACCCCCCCTCTTCCCTCCTTCCATGAGGAATACGACGACAACAACAACAACAATACTCTAATGGTTTCAAATAATGATTCTTCCCATTGTATTCTTCTTCCTTTTATGACTTTGAATCAGTATGTTTGGATTCTTAATTGAATCTTAGCAGGTACATACACTTATAATTCACTTAAACATTTCTCACCTGAGAAGTTTCCAAAGTGGTCGTTAAATGCACAAAACAAAAGATGACACCCCTGTAGAAATCGATTCATAACTCAGATGTCACGTGTTTTATGACCCGATAACTTTCAAGTCTGTATAGTAGTACAGCCTGCGGGTGGCAAATTCGATTTGGAATGGTCCGTCCTTGTCATCACTTGGCACAAATCGCATCTTCTGCACCAGTTCACTTGCCCCTAAGCCTGTTAAGAAGCACCTGACTTCGGCACTTCATTCTATAATTGTTAACTACCTCCACTTCTTTTTTTTTTAACGCTTCTCTCAACCTCTTCCGTGATTTAGAAAACTGCATTTTCAAAGTTATCCACGTTGCCTATGTAACAGATAGGAATATGTTTTTTTATTTTTAATGATGTTTAATGCACAGAATTAGTATGTGATGTCACTGGATTTTTTGAAAGCGTGTTAAGAGACCATTGGTATTTCGTTATTCAGTCAAGTGGTAAAGTTTTTAAATGGAATAGTTTTTTATTCGGCATGTAAATAATATTTAAATTATGTCAGAAAATAACGTGCTGAAAAAAAATGATTCGAATTGTAAATGGTACGTAATAGTTGCAGGGTACTGCAACATATTCTTTGAGTACAACGCGTAAGTTGTTGTTGTGTCTAATCCTCAGTGTCCTGCAGTACGGACGGGCATTCCATGAGTTTTCTAGTCATGGATCTGGGCAGTTTCTTTTGTGATGAAGCATCCGTAGGTCCGCCTGACTTGGCTTCGTGTTGCTGAAAAAGGTGCAAAGTTCCTTCCAGGAGGGCGTGTAGAGGATAGTACGCCGCATTTGAGCATCGTATCGTATAGTAGAAAATCCTCACGCCTCGTAGTCTGATTAACGAGGCAAGATGCTGAACATCCCAAACGCCATCGAGTCTCCCCGCTTTTTGAAACAATATCTGCAACAAGCTGCTGGCGGTTGGAACACTCAGAAATGTCCAGCGGCACGTTGTCACTGAACAATGAGTCAGGTACAATGTAAGTAATGGGTTAAGTAATGTGTTTGACCGGAAGTAACAATTTTCGGAGTTGTAATGCCACTCAAAAGTGGGATATTATCCCCGAGACGTCATCAACATGTAAAGTCCTGAAGAGAAAGGAGCGCCTGAGGTTTTCACGAACACATTTAAAACCGGTTTATGGTTAAAGCGGTTTTGGTGGCATGATTAAAGTGGCACATCATCGTTGTGCATCGCCCAGAATCATGAACAGCATCAACAAAGGAATGATTCGAATCATCCTTCATGAAGATTTGACAACACAAAAGTCTGCAAAATTTGTTGCACACACTTTAACAGTGAACAAAAATTAAGAATTGAACATTGTAGAGACATCATTACAACCGCTGAAAATAATCCAAACTTCTTGATATCGAGCGACCTAGTGACCAATTGGCTAGCGCTCTGGCCTTTGGTATCACAGTTTTCAGGTTTGAATTCTGGTGGTGGATGGATGTTTCTGAGTGGTTCAGAATCACTATAAACTATTGGTCCAGGTCTGTTTAGCCCTCGTGTGCACAAGATGACTGCAGAACGTCAAACCAAACCAAAAATCTTGAAATCGATTGATACAGATGATAAAACATGTATAATCCAAAAACAAACTTCAGTTATGATTCAAAAACAATGCGTAGTGAAAGTCAAAATGCTCACCACAAGACAAAAAAAAAAGGTCTATAAAAATAAAAGTTCAGCGCATTCTTCGACAGCAAGGGAAAGAAAAATCGACAAACAATGTACAAAAGAATTTGTTCCGATTAGAACAAACAATTACTTTTTATTATTTAAATGTTTTGAAATACTTGATGGATAGAATTCGTTGCATTCGTCTAGAATATAGGTATGAAAACAAGTGTTTGTTGAATGATTGTGTCCAGCACAGATGTCCTAATTTTCAAATAATATGAAACACAAATTGTGGCATAAAAGTTTAACTATTCAAAATGTTATAACACTGCTTTTTTTTTTTTCATGACATTCCTTAATATAGTTCTTAAATTTGGTGAATTCAGGCCAATATTTAAATAAAAACTCTGTTTAAAAGTAACATGTGATACGTTGAAATGTGATTTTTTTTTTATGAAACATGTAACACAATACTGAATTTTAAGGCAGCTTGAAAAATTTAACTTAAAAAGAAATAATAATAAAGTGTGTACATGTATTATACGTCAATAACCTGATCTAAAATACATTAAATGCTCTACTAAAACATCGATTTCTTCATCGAATATTTTCTTTTTTTAGTAAAAATCCTCCGTTAATGTATTTCAGATCGTTTTCCTATCAAAAGTTCTTCCAAATCCGCAACAAACTAGTAAAAAAAAAAAAAAAAAAAAGGGACTCTTCAAAAAATCTGTCGAAGCCTTTTTTTAATAAGTTCTTTCCTGCCTTCTAATTCGAAAATTTGATAAAAGCGTAATCAAAAGGGCAAACTTTAGTGGTGCCACTCAAAAGATTAAAAATGTAGAAAAACACAAAGCAGAATTATCCGCAAATTTAATTACTACCTCGCTTACGTCCTTTTCATAATAGAACGAAGATAGTTTTTCCAAAAATCGAACGAAATTTCTATGATTAATTTCTTTTGTGCAATCGAGTACTCTTGAGGGAGAATCGAAAAGAAAAGAAAAAAATAAAACAAAATAATAATAAAAAGATTGAAGAGAAATTTTGTGGGAGTTGAGTTGTCAGTTTTAGTTATTGTTTGCCATTTTGAAATAACTTTTCGGTTTCTGTTCATGACTCATTAAGTCTGTCTATAAACTGTCACGGGGTTGAAAAAGTTACGACGGGATTTTGTGTGTTTCTTGTGATAAAGCCGGCACTCTATTTCTTATTTTGTATGGTCTTTTTCGACGATTAATAATACATCTCATATTTTTATTTTAATCTATTACTGTGCCCAAAAAGCAAGACCAATTTTTTTCAAAAATTCTTTATTTATTCTTCCAAATTTATTTCATCGCCTTAAAAGTAATCCTCTGCGGACACAATGCACTCATGAAAACTTTTCTTCAATCTTCAATGTATGCTAAAAAATCAATGTTTGCAGGGATGGCCTTCAAAGCGCGTGCCGATTCACATTGAATCTCTTGAAACGACTCAAAACGGTGTCTCCGGAGTGGTCTTTTAAATTTAGGGAATAGCCAGAAGTCGAACGGTGGGAATACGGTGGTTGTGGAAAGATATGACTTTCCTTTTTTTAGGAAAACGTCACGAAGAATCAATGCAGTGTGAGCTGGCGCATTCAATGTTTTCGATACCAATCGAGATTTGACGCGTTCGGTGCCCAAAATGGAATTGCCAATCCTTTTGAAATTCCAACATCATTAGCAAGTTCTCTAATTGTAAATCGACGGTTTCCAAGCAAAAATCTTTAATTTTTTACTTGAACTTCGTCGGTTGAGATGTATGGTCGACCAGAGGGCTCTTCGTCTTCAACGCATTCTCTGCCTGCTTTGAACTGTTTTATATCATTTCTAAACATTTCTGCTCACCGAATGCCTTCTGCAGCATTCTATACGTTTCCGCAAACAAAATTGAATGCATGTTCTTTGCTCAATAAATTCAGACATTTTAAAAATCGCCGGAATCAGTCTCACAAAGCCAAGCGTAACTCAAACACTAATTAATATTTTGACGTGAAATTTCACACAGATGTCAAGGATAGTGCAAGCAACCTAAAATACAAAAAAAAATTGAAATCCTGTATGCCCCGGGAATTTTAAATTGAAAATCGGTCTTACTCTTTGGACGCATTAGTATATGTTGAACTGTGATTTTGATTGGTATATGTTGAACTGTGGTTGAACTGAACATTTTAAAAAAAAATAATAAAGTGTGTACATTTTTTGTGCCAATAACGAACTGATCTAAAATACATTAAATGCTCTACTAAAACATCGATTTCTTCATCGAATATTTTCTTTTTTTGGAAAATGCTCCGTTAATCTATTTCAGATCGTTTTCCTATCGAAAGTTCTTCCAAATCCGCAACAAACTAGTAAAAAAAAAATGGCTCTTCAAAAAAATCTGTCGAAGCCTTTTAATAAGTTCTTTCCTGCCTTCTAATTCGAAAATTTGATAAAAGCGTAATCAAAAGGGCAAACTTTAGTGCTGCCACTCAAAAGATTAAAAAAAGTAGAAAAAAATAAAACCGAATTATCCGCAAATTTAATTACTACCTCGCTTACGTCCTTTTTAGAATAGAACGAAGATAGTTTTTCCAAAAATCGAACGAAATTTCTATGATTAATTTCTTTTGTGCAATCGAGTACTCTTGAGGGAGAATCGAAAAGAAAAGAAAAAAAATAAAACAAAATAATAATAAAAAAGATGGAAGAGAAATTTTGTGGGAGTTGAGTTGTCAGTTTTAGTTATTGTTTGCCATTTTGAAATAGCTTTTCGGTTTCTGTTCATGACTCATTAAGTCTGTCTATAAACTGTCACGAGGTTGGAAAAGTTACGATGGGATTTTTTGTGTGTTTCTTGTGATAAAGCCAGCACTCTATTTCTTATTTTAAATGGTCTTTTTCGACGATTAATAATACATCTCATATTTTTATTTTAATCTATTACTGTGCCCAAAAAGTAAGACCAATTTTTTTTTCTTCAAAAAATTCTTTATTTATTCTTCCAAATTTATTTCATCACCTTCAAAGTAATCCTCTGCGGACACAATGCACTCATGAAAACTTTTCCAATTCAATCTTCAATGGATGCTAAAAAAACAATGTTTGCAGGGATGGCCTTCGAAAGCGCTGTGGCGCTCGGTGCCGATTCACATTGAATCTTTGTAGTGAAACGACTCAAAACGGTGTCTCCGATGAGTGGTCTTTCAACGACTCAAAAAATTTAGGGAATAGCCAGAAGTCGAACGGTGGGAATACGGTGGTTGTGGAAAGATATGACTTTCATTTTGGGAAAACGTCACGAAGAATCAATGCAGTGTGAGCTGAGGCATTCAATGTTTTCGATACCAATCGAGATTTGACGCGTTCGATGCCTAAAATGGAATTGCCAATCCTTTTGAAATTCCAACATCATTAGCAAGTTCTCTAATTGTAAATCGACGGTTTGCAAAAACAAATCTTTAATTTTTTACTTGAACTTCGTCGGTTGGATGTTATGGTCGACCAGAGGGTGTAATCTTCGTCTTCAACGCATTCTCTGCCTGCTTTGAACTGTTTATATCATTTCTAAACATTTCTTTCGATATAGTAATGCTCACCGAATGCCTTCTGCAACATTCTATACGTTTCCGCAAACAAAATTGAATGCATGTTCTTTGCTCAATAAATTCAGACATTTTAAAAATCGCCGGAATCAGTTTTAGTGTCTCACAAAGCCAAAACTCAAACACTAATTAATATTTTGATGTCAAATATTCACACAGATGTCAAGGATAGTGCAAGAAACCTAAAATAGAAAAAAAAATTGAAATCCTGTATGCCCCGGAATTTTAAATTGAAAATTGGTCTTACTCTTTTGGACACATTAGTATATGTTGAACTGTGGTTGAACTGAACATTTTAAAAAAATAATAAAAATGTGTACATTTACTATGCCAATAACGAACTGATCTAAAATACATTAAATGCTCTACAAAAACATCGATTTCTTCATCGAATATTTTCTTTCTTTTTTTTTTTTGTGAAAATGCTCCGTTAATGTATTTCAGATCGTTTTCCTATCAAAAGTTCTTCGAAATCCGCAACAAACTAGTAAAAAAAAAGGGGGACTCTTCAAAAATCTGTCGAAGCCTTTTAATAAGTTCTTTCCTGCCTTCTAATTCGAAAATTTGATAAAAGCGTAATCAAAAGGGCAAAATTTAGTGCTGCCACTCAAAAGATTAAAAAAAGTAAAAAAAACAGAAAGCAAAGCACAGAATTATCCGCAAATTTAATTACTACCTCGCTTACGTCCTTTTAATAGAACGAAGATAGTTTTTCCAAAAATCGAACGAAATTTCTATGATTAATTTTCTTTTGTGCAATCGAGTACTCTTGAGGGAGAATCGAAAGAAAAGAAAAAATAAATAAAATAATAATAAAAAAGATGGAAGAGAAATTTTGTGGGAGTTGAGTTGTCAGTTTTAGTTATTGTTTGCCATTTTGAAATAACTTTTCGGTTTCTGTTCATGACTCATTAAGTCTGTCTATAAACTGTCACGAGGTTGGAAAAGTTACGACGGGATTTGTGTGTGTTTCTTGTGATAAAGCCGGCACTCTATTTCTTATTTTAAATGGTCTTTTTCGACGATTAATAATACATCTCATATTTTTATTTCACTCTTATTGCAGATTAGTACCGAGATGCTTTGACGCGTAGCTGCCACTTCCTCCTTCATTGTGAAATGTTGAGACATAGCAGTGGTCTCATGCCCTTTGAGTTAATAAGAAAAATATATAATTAAATGCCCTTTTTTAAAAAAAAAGAATTATTTATTTAATAAAATTATAAAAGGAAGAATAAAAAAAATTTCAAAAGTGTAAATGTTGATGAAATCAGTTGCATAATAAGAAAAAAAAAACATAATGAGCAAAGGTCACTATATTTTTTTTAATTTTAATCTATTTTAATATTTTTCATACCTCTATTTTTTTTTTTATTCACGTCATAAAAGCCTTACGTCCCATTTAAGTATGAGAATTTTTTTCTATTTTTGTTTGAATTATGAATGAAATTTAATTATGTTGTAGCATTTTTCCCATGAGAAGAGTTATAGCATTTCGTTCCCAGGGAGAGAGGAATGTATATTTTTTAGCTAGTGCATAATAACAATCCATCGCTCAAATTTGATAGCAGATAAGCAGTGTTGTGGATAGTTATATTAAATGCAATTAGTGTTTTGTACTAATGAGAAAAACCTGTCACTCAAATAGGATAATAGATACAATGCCATGGATAATAAGTGAATGAAATTAGCGATTGTCGAAATAATCTTCACAGATCGAAACAATTACAGATAGGATATGGACTACACTATGAGTTACTGCTTCGGGATTGGTGATAGACCATGGGCTAAGAAAACGTCTACTGCAATGAGAAGTAAGGAAAGCTAACCCCTCCCTATCTTGACGGATTTTCTTAAAGAGGAGAAGGTGAAGTAGAGTGTTAGAGTGACGAGTCGACAAGAAGTGTTGTCTTTTTCTTTTAAGTAATTGAATAGGTTGTAGTTTCCGCCTGTTTTTTTTAAAGTGAACCCCTTGTGGTTTCGTGTATCGCGCCTTGTGATAATTAAAGTCTGCCATAAACCACGTGTTTTAGATTCGTCGTAGACTAACATTTCCTACGTAAAAAAGATAATTTAAACATTAACTATAAAACTACTGAATGACTAAAAATAAGCATTTATTTAAATATCTATTACTATAAAACCTGTTTTTTATTTCCACATAGTGATAATGCTTTATATTTTAGATACCCAACAGTCATTTTAATACCTCAAAACATTATATCACATGTCTTTTTGCAATAAAGCGGTTTAAAAAAATTAATTACTCAATGCTTTAAGACGTTACTGTTTTATTTAACTAAATCCCTCACGTGAAACGGACATTGTCAAAATGTTTTACCTTGTACTACTGATTATCTAAAAATAAACATTTATTTAAATATTTATTACAATTAACCTTGTATTTATTACAATAAACCCTGTTTTTATTCCCACACAGTCATAATTTATTATGTGTTAGATACCCAATAATCATTTTAATACTTAAAAATAGTATATTACGTGGCATTTTGATCCTAAAAAGGTTTAAAAAGCTTAATTACTCAGTGCTTTAAGAAGTTATTATTTTATTTAACTGAAACCCTAACGTGAAACAGATCACTTTGTTTTACCCTTTAATAATGATTGGCTAAAAATAAACAGAAATTTTGAATGTTTATTATTATAAAACCTGTTATTTATTCCCACATAGTTATCATGTTTTATGTGTTAGATACCCATTTGTTATTTTAATTCCTCAAAATATTATATTTCATGTCTTTTTGATCTTAAAACGGTTTTAAAAATTTAATTACTTAGTGCTTTAAGACATTGTTATTTTATTCAACTGAAAACCTAACGTGAAACGATCATTAAGTTAAACGTTTTACCCTTTACTTACCACTGCTCCAGTTTCGAAAAATAATTTTTAAAAACTTCACGTGCAACCGCTATGTCTGCTACAGTGTCTTAAAACTTCTAATTACGAATTTTAGTTTATTTCGGTCTCTCAAAGCGCTTTCTGTTTTTTAAAAAAGGATTCAACCAGCAGCACCCCATAACTCAAATGCGCATGCATCGTTTGCGTTATGTTGCACACAAGACGCCGCGGAATTCATTACGCAAAGTGGAATTTTATGCGCCTTTCTGAATGGTGGCTTCTGGTGACTTCAACACCTTTTGAAGTCGGTTTTCTTCGTCACGCAGTGCGAAAAAGATTTACATGCTTTCATGAATTTGCAGCAGAAATACTGAATTGAAATACGAGGAGATTTCACAGATTACGATAAAAAAAAAAGTCGTGAGTTTTTGTGTGAAATGGGTCTTTATGATTATACAAACTGGACGAAGGCTAACGGGGTACAAACTGATGAATTAGCATGTAGCGTTTTTTTCTCACTGGAAGAGTTTTGGCATTTCATTCCCAAGAAAGGTTAATGTATATTCTTTGACAAGTACATAACAACCTACACTCAAATTTGACAGCAGATAAGCAGTGTCGCGGATTTTTATACTACATGCAATTAGTGTTTTGTATTAATGAGAATAACCTCAACTGAGGACAAGCTGTCATTAAAATCTGATAGCAGATATGTGAGTCTTTCCATCGTGATGGGTGATAGACCACGAGCTGTGAAATGCCTATTACAATGAGAAGTGAGGGAAGTTGACATCTCCTCTTGACGGATTTTCTTAAAGAAGTTATAGTTACGTTAATCTGTAGGTCCCAGTCTGTTCAGCCTATAGTGTGCAGAAAATGACCGTAGAACGAAAACCCAAATCAAATCTTCATTGGGCAATAGCTTTTTGGTGGGCCAAGGCCGTCTGCCTACTGGTAGATTTCGAGACGGGGTGTTTTTCTTTTATGGGGTGGCGTTGTCAGCAGTTCGCCCAACGCTCTACAATCATATTAGACAGGTATTTACTGTTTAAAGTGGATTACAAAACACTACAAACAGCCATGGCAAACCCGGAATTCGAACCTGAAGCCTGCGGCACCGAACACCAGAATTTAAATATTTATTACTATAAAATCTATTTTTATTCCTGAATAATGATCATGTTTTATGTGCTAGATAACAGTAATCAAGTTAATACCTTAAAACATTATATTATATGTCTTTTGTCCCTAAAACAGTTTAAAGAAATTAATTACTCAGTGCTTTAAAATGTTATCATTATATTTAACTAAAACCTAGCTTGAAACGGTCATTAAGTTAAACGTTTTACCCTTTACTTACCACTGCTCTTGTTTCGAAAATTAATCTTTTAAAAACTTTACATGCAACCGCTGTGGCTACTGCAATGTCTTAAAACTTTTAATTACGAATTTTAGTTTATTTCGCTCTCAAAGCGCTTTCTGTTTTTGTAAAAAAGGATTCAACCAGCAGCACCCCATAACTCAAATGAGCATGCATCGTTTGCGTTATGTTGCACACAAGAAGCCGCGGAATTCATTACGCAAAGTGGAATTTTATGCGCCTTTCTGGAATGGTGGCTCCTGGTGACTTCAACACCTTTTGAAGTCGGTTTTCTTCGTCACGCAGTGTGAAAAAGATTTACGTGCATTCATGAATTTGCTGCAGACACAAATTGAAATATGAGGAGCATTCAAAGATTAGGATAAGAAAAAAAAAGTCGGGAGTTTTTATGTAGAATGCATCTTTTGATAACACAAACTTGTCAGATTACAAATGGATGAATTAACAGCATAAAATCCGGACACAGAAACCAATATATGTCAAAGCCTTTTGTCAAATATTTGCCAATATTTTAATATTTGACACTATATTGTGTTCTGTGTATTTTCTAGTAAATTAAGACATTAATATTTGTCTTTGATAGAAACGGAAAGTCGTTTTCTCATTTCTCTGAATATAGACAGTTGTCTTTATATAGTATAAGATATACCATTTAGATAATATAATTTGCAATTTAAAAATTTTTGTCATGGATATTGTAGCAGTTTTCCCACAGGAAGAGTTGGGACATTTCTTTCCCAGGAGAGAGGAGTGTGTATTCTTTGACAAGTATATAATAACAACCCATCACTCAAATTTGGCAGCAGATAAGCAGTGCTGTGAGTAGATATATTACACGCAATTAGTGTTTTGTACTAATAAGAACAACTTGTCACTCAAATCTGATCGCGGATATTCAGTGTCATGTATAATGAGACTCAGGAATTAGCGAATGTCTGTTCGAACTTCACATGTCGAAACAATTACAAACGGGATATGGACATTAGTTGTTGCATCGTGATGGGTGATAGACCACAAGCTGAGAAATGCCTACTTCAAGTTAAGGAAGCTGACCCCCTTTACTGATTGTCTTAAAAGGAAGTTTTTGGTGAAGAAGAGAGAGAGAGTTCTGCAACGAGTCGACCATAAGTGTTGTTTTTCTTTTTCTCTGAAGTGTCTGAATAGGTCGGATTTTCCGTCTGCTTTTCAAAGTGAACGCCTTGTGGTTTCGCTTATCACGCTATGTGATAATTAGGTTCTGTAACAGACCACGTGTTTCGAGATTCGACGTAGACTCGAGAACTCTGATAAATCTCCGACCTTGAAGTGAACTGTACTTGTGATTTAATCTTGCACTTGTGATCAAATCTTATTTTTAATCTTCATAATAACCCAGAATTCTATTTTTAATTGTATATATCTATGTATAATATAGTGGTTGTAAATAAAAATTAAAGTGTTCCCATGAACCTGAAAGTAACCTTCTGCTTCAAGCCGTTGTAGGTTTAATATAGGCCGAGACGTTGCAGATTATATAATTTATAATTCAAAATATATTTTAAAAAGACTCAAATGGTTTAAAAATAGACTAAAATAAAATGATCGATTTTCCTTAAACTTTAGAATTTTGTCCTTAAAACATTCGTTGCCAAATAAAATTAAATAAATATTAAATTAAACTGATGAAAGCAATTCATCAAAAATCTATAACCAGTTTGTGAATGCCACAACATTTTTTGTGTCAACATTTCAAACTAATGTTAACCCATCCTCAAAACGTTGAAAAGCAAACCATAACTATTTCCTTCCACCCTTTACTATTTCTTTTTAACGAATTATTATAAAGTTCATTCATCTCGCTCCAACAAAAGCCATAAATACACTCTCTGTCGTTTTCGGAACCATTCATTTTACGCAGACGATTATGACGACATCAACAACAACCATTGCCATTCACGGGGTCCTAATTTATCACTTTTGGAAACATAACTTTGGGGGTCGAGAGTCCATTGAATTCTCCCTCCCCTTTTGCTGAGCCCTGCAAAAGTTCCCCCCCTTTATTGTGCTAGGGGGGGGGCACGCTTTGGATGTTTAATGCGTCAGAAATTAATTACTTCGCTTCCTTTCCGAGCAGCGCTTTGTGTGATTTTTGGGGAACTCTTCCCACTTAAATCCGAGGAAAAGTCAACTCCAACAAAACAATCAAACATTCGCAGGTTTGAAAGTTTCTCTCTTGAGAAAATTCAACTCTGTTTGGAGGCAGATATATATATTTTGAATAGCATGATGGGAGACAGTTCTGGAAGAGTTTCGTTATTTCAACAAACTTCTGCTTCGTAGATTAGTTGGGACTTCTCAAAATATTTTGACAAGACTTTTGATGAGGCACGAAAGAAAATGTTCACTAAAGTTTATATTATGTTATGTATATAGGTATTTATAAGCAAATAAATATAAAACTCTCTAAATTCAAAAGATAGAATAACAAAAAAATAAAAAAAAAGTAAAAATAAATATGTGAA
This sequence comes from Caerostris extrusa, assembly GCA_021605095.1. Taxonomy (NCBI): domain Eukaryota; kingdom Metazoa; phylum Arthropoda; class Arachnida; order Araneae; family Araneidae; genus Caerostris; species Caerostris extrusa. Next base: position 52,029 of record BPLR01019862.1, read on the forward strand.
AAACATGATGTATTTCGTGAAATTGTTTTTGATAAGGTTGCTGGAAAATGAACCTTTCCGTCATTGGTAAGTTTCAAAGAAGCTCGAAAATTATGCCAAGATTGCATCATCTAAACTAGCGATCTCTCGATCATTTAGTCGGCGAGCAGCCCAATGCAGTAAAGAACGACAAAAACGATCACTAAAGACATTGACAGTAACACAAAAAGGGATACAGTAGTTAAGAACAGTAGGGCATATGATGACGCGCTCTCTAGTCATGGGCATTCCATAGTCGCAAAGTGGGCAGAAATCTGTAGCAGCCAGTCCTATTCTATACAGGTGTATCTGTAAGTGCTCATGGCACGTGACAAGTCTAAAACAAGCCATGCCGACCGTTCTAGGCAAGGAACTGGGAATTCTTGTTGATTTATTGTATAGGAAATTCCACTTTTCTCAAAAGCCATCTCTCTATACGGGTTGAAATGGTTGGATTTAATGCAGAAAGATAAATATCGCACTGTTAGCTGCAATGGCAAAGGTGGGTCAGGTTTTATCATTTGTAATGCAGAAAGATAAATATCGCACTGTTAGCTGCAATGACAAAGGTGGGTCAGGTTTTATCATTTGTGATCCATTTCTGGCCAACATATCAGCCGGCACATTTCCATATATCCCGCAGTGGCTTGGAATCCACTGCAGAGCAATGAATTTCTCGGTGCTCAACAGTTATCTTTGCAGTTTCTAGAAATTTCACATTCACAGTGATTGGAAGTTGTGAAGGTCTTAATTGCCGACCTGCAATTAGCAGAAAAGACGATATTTCCTTTTTTAACACTGTTCTATTTTTGTCTAAGGTCAAAGAAATGGCGGCTGTTTCACCATCAAAGTTGTCGAAGTTGTAAAACACTCGTTACCAAACAGAATTAAATAAACATTAAACAACATGGATGAAAATAAATTTTACATCAAAATTCTATAACCATTTTGTGAATGTCACAATATTCTTAACTATCTGTTAACCCATCCACAAAAACGTTGAAAAGTAAACGACAACTATTTCCTCCACCCATTACTATTTCTTTTTAACGAATTATTACAAAGTCCATTCATCTCGCTCCAACAAAAGCCATAAATACACTCTTTGTCGTTTTCGGAACCATTCATTCTACGCAGACGATTATGGCGACATCAACAACAACCATTGCCATTCACGGGGTCCTAATTTATCACTTTTGGAAACATAACTTTGGGGTCGAGAGTCCGTTGAAATATCCCTCCCCCTTTTGCTGAGCTCGCAAAAGTTCCCCTTTTTATTGTTCGAAGGGTGGGGGGAGGTTCTCTTTGATGTTTAATGCGTCAGAAATTAATTATTTCGCTTCCTTTCCCTTTCTGAGCAGCGCTTTGTGTGATTTTTGGGAGAACTCTTCCCAGTTAAATCTGGCGAAAAGTCAACTCGAACAAAACAATCAAACAGCGCAGGTTTGAAAGCTTTTCTCTGAGGAAAATTCAACTCTGTTTTGGGACAGATTATATATTTTGAATAGCATGATGGCAGATAGTTTTGCAAGAGTTTCGTTATTTTAACAAACTTCTGCCTCATGGATTAGTTGGGACTACTCAAAATATTTTGACAAGACTTTTGATGAGGCACGAAAGAAAATGTTCACTAGATTTATGTTATATATCATATACTACTGTGCCCAACATGTAAGACGAATTATTTAAAAAAAAAAAACTCTTTATTTATTCTTTTAAATTTATTTCATCGCCTTCAGAGTAATCCCCTCCAAACACAATGCACTTGTGCCAACTATTTTTCCAGTCCTCAATGCATGCTAAAAAGTCAACGGCAGGGATGACCTTCAAAGGGCACGTAGAATCTCTTTAATCGACTCAAAACGGTGTGGTCTTTTGAGTTTAGGGAATAGTCAGAAGTCGTACGGTGTGAATACGGTGGTTGTGGAGCAATATGGGTTTCATTTTTGGCGAAAAGTCACAAATAATCAATTCAGCGTTTTTGGTACCAATCGAGATTTGACGCGTTTGAGGCCCAAAATGGAATTGATCGATGCTTTTGAAATTCCAACATCATCAGCAAGGTCTCTAATTGTAAATCGACGGTTTGCAAGCATAAAATCTTTAATTTTTTGGACGGAGCTTCGTCCGTGTAGGTTGATGGTCGAAATGAGGGCTCTTCGGCTTCAACGCGTTCTCTGCCTTCTTTAAACTGTTTATACCACTACTAAACATTTCTTTCCGATATAGGAATGCTCACCGAATGCTTCTGCAACATTCTATCTGTTTCCGCAAACAAAATTGAATACAAGTTCTTTGCCTGAATCAGTTTTAGCGTCTCTCACAAAGCCAAGCGTAACTCACACACTAATGAAATTTTGGCGTCGAATTTCACACAGATGTCAAGGACAGTGCCAGCAACCTAAAAGAGAAAAGAAAAATTGAAATTCCATCAGCCCCGAAATTTTAAATTGAGAATTGGTCTTACTTTTTGGACACAGTTCTACTAATGAGAACAACTTGTCACTCAAATCTAATAGCAGATATTCAGTGCAATGTACACTGAAGTGACAAAAGTCATGGGATACCTCTTAATATCGTGTCGGCCCTCCTTTCGCCCGGCGAAGTGCAGCAACTCGACGTGGCATGGACTCAACAAGTCGTTGGAAGTCTTCTGCAGGAATATTGAGCCATGCTGTCTCGATAGACGTCCGTAATTGTGAAAGCGTTGATGGTGCAGGATTTTGGGCACGAACAGACCTCTCGATGATGTCCCATAAATGCTCGATGGGATTCATGTCGGGCGATCTAGGTGGCCAGATCATTCGTTGGAATTGTCCAGAATATTCTTCAAACCAACCGCGAACTGTTGTGGCCCGGTGACATGGCGCATTGTCATCCATAAAAATCCCATCGTTGTTTGGGTACATGAAGTCCATGAATGGCTGCAAGTGATCTCCAAGTAGCTTAACATAAGCATTTCCAGTCAATATTCGGTCCAGTCGCACCAGAGGACCAAGTCCATTCCATGAAAAAACAGCCCACCCCATTACGGAGCCACCACCAGCTTGAACAGTGCCTTGCTGACATTTTGGGTCCATGGCTTCGTGGGGTCTGCGCCACACTCGAACCCTACCATCAGCTCTTACCAACTGAAATCGTGACTCATCGGACCGGGCCACGGTTTTCCATTCATCTAGGGACCAACCGATATGCTCACGTGCCCACGAGAGTCGCTGCAAGCGATGTCGTTCTGTCAGTAAAGGCACTCGAGTCGGTCTTCTGCTGGAATAGCCCAAGAAAGCCAAATTTCTCCGCACAGTTCTAACAGACAAGTCCCTTGTACGTCCCACATTGATTTCTGCGGTTATTTGACGCCGTGTTGCTTGTCTGTTAGAATTTACGACTCTTTGCAGACGTCGCCGGTCTCGGTCGTTAAGTGCAGGCGGTCGACCACTGCGCTGTCCATGGTGGGATGTTATGCCTGAAATTTCATACTCTCGGCACACTCTTGACACAGTGGATCTGGGAATGTTGAATTCCCTAACGATTTCCGAAATGGCATGACCCATGCGTCTAGCTCCAACTAACATTCCGCGTTCAAAGTCTGTTAATTCCCGTCGTGCGGTCATCATCACGTCAAAACCTCTTCACATGAATAACTTGAACAGAAATGAAAGCTCTGCGAAACCACTGCGCATTTATACCTGTTCTACGCGATGCTACTACCATCTGAAAATTTGCATATTGCTATCCCATGACTTTTGTCACTTCAGTGTATAATGGGACCTTATGAAATTGACGATTGTATGTGCGACCTTCACATGTCGAAACAACTACAGATTGAATATGAACTACACCATAAGTTGTACCGTGATGGGTGATAGACCACGAAGACCATAAATGTGTACTCCAATGAGAAGTGAGAGAAGCTGACACCTACTTTTGATGGATTGTCTTAAAAATAGGGTTTTGTTGAAGAGAGAATTTTCTATCGAGTCGAGTGTTTTTTTTTTTTTTCTTTCTTTGAACTGGCCAAATAGGCTGGAGTTTCCGCCTGTTTTTCAAAGTGAATTCCTTGTGGTGTAGTGTATCACGACGTGTGATAATCTGGTCTGCCGCAGACCAGAAATCTTATAAAAAAATCAATTTCTGGAAATATATTATGTTTTTTACAAATTTGTTTTTATTTTTTTTTGCCCCTAGAATTCTGAAATTTTGTTGGTGTTATGAGTAGCATATAGGATGCAGTCTTGGCATAATCGCCAAGCGTCTTTGAAAAGAGGTCATCAAGGATTGAAAGGATTATTTGCCAGAGACCTTATACAAAACAATTTTTGGAAATATGTTTTTCAAAGCTTTCTTTTGAATACGCTTTTATTAGCTTCACCTGTATGTTTTATGTATGTATGTATGTATGTATGTATGTAACTGACTTTTCCCCTGGAGATCTGTTTCTCTTCATATACACTATTTAAGCTGCAAAGGAACATTTACAGGCACCTTTCAGAAAGAAAACAGTTGATTTTTTTAATACGCTATTACACTCATGTCCATAAATTAAGGATAATGATGTTTAGGCAAACAAAGAGACAGAAGCAAAACAAATTTGACTTATTTGTAAAGTCTATTTATTAAACAAAGGTAAAGAGCAAAAAGATGCTATATGTTTGACATAATTAATAAAAATTGCGATTTTTACTCCCTGGAGCAAATTTCAAAAAAGAACCTATTTACAAAAAACAGTATAACGTGGTTAGTATGATGGTTAATATGGAATATGTCTCCCGGACGATGCAATACAGGCCTTACAATGCCTAGGCATGCTGAGTATCAAATTATCAAACTGATCTTGGGAATATTACACCACTCATCAAGCAATGCACTCCGAAGTTCCTGTTGACAGGTGGGAGGAGGTTGACGGACTGCAATTCGTCGGCCAAGCATATCCCACACATGATCTATTGGATTCAAGTCCGGTGAGTATGCTGGCCAATCCATATGGGTGATATCCTCCAATTGAAGGCATTCGTATAACAATGTTTGCACGGTGAGGACGGGCGTTGTCATACATAAACAGAAATTCAGCACCCATGGCGCCCCGAAACAAACGTACATGTTGTTCCAGAATGACATCCCGATAGATGTGGCCTGTCATCGTTACACTCTGAACATGCAGGTCAGTTCTGGACCCAAGAATAATTCCTCCCCAAACGAGCCATCCTGCATCACCGTAACGGGGTCGTTCAATGGTGTTCTCTTGGTGGTAACGGGTACCTGGCGCTCTCCATATGAAAGTCCGGCGAGAATCAGACTGCAAACTAAACCTGGACTCGTCGGAAAACATCACACAAGACCACTGTTGCGGTGTCCACAATGCATGCTCTCTACTCCAGGTTAATCGCAGGCGACAGTGAGTTGCGGTAAGTGGAACACATCTGACAGGTCCACGAGCATATAGACCAATGTGCCCTAAGCGTCTGTACACGGTCTGCCTTGAAACTGTCGTACCGGTAGCTGAAGAGAGCTCACGAGACAGGTCTGATGCTGTGCTCCGTCTGTTTCTTTTGGCAGTAACTTCTAAATACCGGTCCTCATTCGGCGTTGTAACTCGGGGGGCGATCTGTGCTGTAACATCTACTCACATTACCATCATCTTGGAATCGTTGCCAAAGCCACTCTGACTCACTGACACTCTGGGAGATTCCAAGTTCTTCGGATACTTCCAGCTGGGTACGTCCACATTCCGGTCATCCGATAATTCTACCACATAAGAAATCATCCAAATGCTTCCTTTGTGCCATAACTATGCGGTTATTGCACTGAAAGGCTCTTAAAGCGCTTGTGAACAATTTTACTTCTTTGCCACCATTCCTTATATACCCCTCTCTTACACTCGTCATTGTGACGTACTATCCGCGCCATCTGGTGGTTTCCTGTAATTTGCATATTCTTCTTCAAGATGTGTGTGATAATTCTACAAGTGAAATTTTTATTTTAGAGTTCAATTTCTGTGTGATTCTGAATTATCCTTAATTTATGGTCATGAGTGTATATTAGTTTCACCTGAATGTTTGTTTGTTTGTAACTGACTCTTTGGGCTCGATTTTGCCCTACTTTTAACGATCAGTTTAAATTAAACGTTGTAGACTTATGAAGGACCAACGACACTAAAATAGTTTAAGTTTATTATCTCATCATGATTAAGATCGCCAGGATTAGAGATTTTATTTTAACTTATGATGAGCAATTTAACCCATGTAGAATGAAAGTATTCAGTAGAGACATTCAAGCCTACGTGGGACAATGGATGACTCGCCTGACTACGGATCAGGAGATTCTCTGTTCGAATCCTGGCTGGCTCGACATATTCGCATTTAGTCTTTGTTTTACTCACAATTACAATTACACCTCATTTAAATATTATAGTTTAAAAACACTAAAAAATATGCTTTTAGAGTTAATCAAACTAAAAAGTAAAAATAAATTAATAGTTTAAAAAAAACTAAAAAACACGCTTCTAGAGTTAATCAAACTAAAAAGTAAAAATAATTAACAGTTTAAAAACTAAAAAACGCTTTTAGAGTTAATCAAACTAAAAAGTAAAAAAATAATTAACAGTTTAAAAAAAAACTAAAAAAAGCACGCTTTTAGAGTTAATCAAACTAAAAAGTAAAAAATAAATTAATTGTTTAAAAACTAAAAAACACGCTTTTAGAGTTAATCAAATTAAAAAGTAAAAAATAATTGTTAACTCATCAGTCATAAAATGACTGACGAGAAAATGAATGTCACTATTCTAAAAGCGTGGGGTGCTTTGTATGACATTTTTAAACTAACTCTGCATTTCGGAATGAAACTAGTGAAAAATTATAACGATTGATGTCAAGCACTCCACGCTTTTAGAACAGCGACATTCATTTCCTCGTCAGTCATTTTATTCTTATGTTAAAATTATTTTTTACTTTTTAATTTGATTAACTGCAAAAGCTTGTTTTTTAGTTTTTTTAAACAATTAATTTTTATTTTTCTAATGTTTCATTTTTTTTTTAATCTATCTTTTAAGATCCTTTGAATTTTGAGAGTTTCATATTTATTTGCTTACAAATATATACATAACATAATATTATTCTAGTGCATATTTTCTTCCGTGCCTCATCAAAAGTCTCGTCAAAATATTTTGAGAAGTCCTAACTAATCCACGAAAGCAGAAGTTTGTTAAAATAACGAAACTTCATCCAGAACTGTCTGCCATCATGCTATTCAAAATACATATCTGCCTCCAAACAGAGTTGAATTTTCCCCAGAGAAGAGCTTTCAAACCTGCGCTGTTTGATTGTTTTGTGCGAGTTGACTTTTCCCGGATTTAACTGGGAAGAGTTCTCCAAAAAATCACTCAAAGCGCTGCTCGGAAAGGGAAAGGAAGCGAAGTAATTAATTTTGTGACGCATTAAACATCCAAAGAGAACCTCCCCCATCCCCTAGTACAATAAAACGGGGAACTTTTGGGGCTCAGCAAAAGAGAATTCAATGGACTCTCGACCCCAAAGTTATGTTTCCAAAAGTGATAAATTAGGACCCCGTGAATGGCAATGGTCGTTGTTGATGGCGTCATAATCGTCTGCATAGAATGAATGGTTCCGAAACCGACAAAGAGTGTATTTATGGCTTTTGTTGAAGCGAGATGAATGAACTTTGTAATAATTCGTTACAAAGAAATGGTAAAGGGTGGAAGGAAATAGTTATCGTTTGCATTTTAATTTGAAACTCATTTCGTGGATGGATTAAAATCAGTTAAGAATGTTGACACAAGCAGTCGTTCGATTGCTTTTAATGTTGTGACATTCACAAAATGGCTATAGATTTTTGATAAATTGCTTATAAATTTGTTTAATATTTATTTAATTCTGTTTGGCAATAAATGTTTGAAGGACGAAGTTCTAATGTTTCAGAAAATCGATCATCTAGTTGTTGTTGTTCTAATGCAGCTGGCAATACACAGACAGTTAATCTTTAGGCCATAATATGCAAGGGCTGCACCTCTGCTACTCATTTAGCACTACCCAGGAGGCACGTGTAACTTGAAGATATGCTACCGACGCGAGTAACACTACCCTCACAATGCTCTACGATCATACTATAGACCGGGACCTACGGCTTAAAGTGGATTAAGAACCACTACAAGCATCTATGGCATCGAACGCCAGAGCGCTAGACACTCGGCCATTCAGACCCTACAAAATACATATTCTATACGTCTTTTTTTTTTTAAGATTGCTTAGATTTTGCTTGTGTTATGAGTAGCTTAGAGGATGCAATCTTGACATAATTGCACAGTTTTTGAAACATAGCGTCAATGATTGAAAAGTTTATTTTCCAGAAACTTTATAAAAAACAATTTCCGTTTTTAGTTTTTTTTTTTCCCCCGCTTCATTCTATCTTTTAAGATCCTTTGAATTTTGAGAGTTTTATATTTATTTGCTTATAAATATGTACATATAATTCTAGTGAATCTTTTCTTTCGTGCCTCATCAAAAGTCTTGTCAAAATATTTTGAGAAGTCCTAACTAATCCACGAGGCAGAAGTTTGTTAAAATAACGAAACTTCATCCAGAACTGTCTCCCATCACACTATTCAAAATACATATCTGCCCCAAAACAGAGTTGAAATTTTCCCCAGAGAAGAGCTTCCAAACCTGCGCTGTTTGATTATTTTGTGCGAGTTGACTTTTCCCCAGATTTAACTGGGAAGAGTTCCCCAAAAATCACACAAAGCGCAGCTCAGAAAGGGAAAGGAAGCGAAGTAATTAATTTTCTGACGCATTAAACATCCAAAGAGAATCCTCCCTCCCACCCCCTCCCTCAATAAAAGGGGGAGGGAGGGGCTTTTTGCGAGGCTCAGCAAAAGGAGAGGAGGGAGAATTCATTGGACTCTCGACCCCAAAGTTATGTTTCCAAAAGTGATGAATTAGGACCCCGTGAATGGCAATGGTTGTTTTTGATGTCGTCACGTCTGCGTAGAATGAATGGTTCCGAAAACGACAAAGAGTGTATTTATGGCTTTTGTTGGAGCGAGATGAATGGACTCTGTAATAATTCGTTAAAAAGAAATAGTAAAGGGTGGAAGGATATAGTCATCGTTTGCTTTTCAACGTTTTGTGGAGGGGTTAACAGTTAGTTAAGAATGTTGTGACATTCACAAAATGGTTATAGATTTTTGATGAAAAATTTGTTTTATTACATTTTGTTTAATATCTATTCAATTCTATTTGGAAACGAATGTTTTAAGGACGAAATTCAAATTTTTAGGAAAATCGATCATCTTATTTTAGTTTATTGCTAAACAATTTGAATTTTTTTTTTTATCTACACCTGTCATTTGTAGATTTATTTACATTTTTTTCATTAGATTTGTAAAAATTTTTATTTTTTATAACATTCGCTTAAAATGGCCAATTAAAAAACATAAAATAACATAGAATATATAAACATAGAATATTCTGCACGTAATTTTGTAATCAAAGTATTTTTTAGAGAATGCGTATATGATTATTACAAAAATATAAATAAATAAATAAAGAGCTCGACAATATAGTTTCGCTTCGGACATATTTCAAGCAGGAAGGCGGTCAAAGTTCCACTCCTTTGTAGATGTTTAAAGCTGCAAGGGTCATCATATACGCGGTCATCAGCGTGACTTCTTTGGTTGTTTGCGCCATCATCGCCGGGAGAGATCATAACCTCGTTTCATGCACTTGTTTCCGGATCATTAGACCCATGCCTTCTTTTTTCTTCTTCGGTCTTTTCATGTCCGGGCTCAGTTCTAGCCTTTGGTGGGGTTTGCAATCCTTAGGAAAGTTCCTTTTTTAAGTCTTAGTCTCAGAATTTCTTTTTCATCTTTCGGTTCTCTCCAAAATTTTTATCCTCAACTAGTCTGTACCGTATTTTTTCCCTCTATGTTTCTAACTCCGTGTGTCATCTTCCAACTTTTATACTGAATTTAATTAGCCTCATTAATTAGATCCTGCTTCCTGAGAACCGCCTCAAAATATCCATTGATTTAAGGAGTTTGATCTTGCGCTGAAATTTCAGTCCATGTCTGCAACCGTTTCACTGGACAAAATTCCTTTTGTATCTTGGCCTCCGCATCACTTTTATGCGATCCGCGGACCGACGACCAATTGGCTAGCGCTCTGGCCTTTGGTACCTCAATCTTCAGGTTCAAATTCTGGCGGTGCCATAGATGTTTGTGAGTGGTTCGAAATCCACTTTAAATTATAAGTCCCTGTCTGATTAACCCAAAGTGTGCAAGAAATGACCGTAGAGCGACAAACCAGACCACTCCTTTTATGCGACCCAGACGTCAAACAACAGTAGAATCAACAGCGCATCTGATAAATAAATTTTATCTAGCAACAGTGAGATGCCCCCAACAAATTGGCGATGTTACCAATTAACAAAACATTTCTTTAAAAGGAGTAATTTTAAATTATTACTTAGTTGCATACATGTCGATACGACAAATTTAAGTTTGTAAAAGCATGTGATTACGAGGAATTTATGTATTTTATAATATTTTATACTGTGTTGTATATATGTACAATAGTGTATAAATTTACACTAAATTTAATTAATCAAACACATATGGGACCTAATATATGACCTAAACACATATGGGACACCGTGTGAATAGTGCTTTGGCGCTCGGTACCACCAGCTACGGGTTCGAGTCCCGGCGGTACCGTGGAAATTTGTAGTTGTTCGAAATCCACTTTAAACCGTATGTTTATTATGACTGTAGAGCGTTGGGAGTAGTGCCGACAGTTCTACTCCTAAAAAGAATACATTTTCTGTCTTGAAATCTGCCAGTAGGCAGACGGCCTTGGCCTACTATGGGGATTTTGCGGCAATGCAGAAGAAGAAGAAACACATAAATGGTGTTAAAAAAAAAGGACTTCGTTGTTATGGCTTCATGTTTCACTTGTGCATATCCCAAATAGCTCAGGTGTGTGTATAAGGCAGATGTATTTAGAGAGGTTATGTCGCTTTGTATTTTGCCTGGAGAAACCCTGAGAAACTTATGCCACGCAACTTAATTGTCTATGCGTTTGTTGAGATGTTTACATAGGCTGTTCAAAATTTCTATCAAGTTTTTCATTTTTAAAGCACTGACTGTGACGTGTACTACTAGTTGATTCGAACTTTCATGCACGCTAGCTGCGTACATTATAATTGGGCCAAGTAAACCACGTTGGAACTCTTGAATGTGAGATAAAGAATGGCATTTAAAATTAATTCTTGTAAGAGATAAATACTTTGAATCTTTCATTTGCATTGCAAAAAAAAAAATAAACAAATAATTTTTTTTTTTTTTTTTTTTTTTTTTTGAGGCACCAAGCTAAAAAATCTACTAGGCGCAGAAAAATTGTTAATTTTTATTATATTATATTTTTGTGTATTTTAAAATTTTTAAATTCTTACATTCTTACAGAATTTTTACATAAAATTCTTACAATATTCTTATGCAAAATTTTTATAAATTCTTACATACTTATACATAAAATTCTTACAGGAATTTTTGCATTCTTACATTAAATATTCTTTTTTTTTTAAATAAATGGCTGCATAAATAGAATTCTAGCTAATGTAATAAAATATAAAAATAAGTGAAAGTTTTAAAATTTTTGTTTTGTTTCAAATGAAAAGTCTAAAAGTTACTCTTTCTAATTTGGTTTTTTATGGATGTCAAGTAGATTAAATTAACGACTACGAAGATATAAGCTCTATATGATTCTTTAATACAATAAATAGTCAAATCAAAGTCAGGGTTTAACTAGAAGTTGATAATATGCGTCTTTTTTAAGTTTACAAAAGTTTTTTACTTTATAGTTTTTAACGTTAGAGAATATTTTAATATTGTTTTGTTATTTAAATTAAATTTAGTTGTTTTTGTCACCTATCAAATACAATTAAGAAAAATGATTGGTAAAAGATACGTTTTTATTGTAATCTATTCAGTAACGTTGCAAAAATTTAATTTGTGCCAATGAATCCTTAAATACCAACAGTGTCACTATTTAATCTTCCTAATTATATTTCTAATCATCAAATTAATTTCTCAAATGATCCTCAACTCAAATTTCTCCCCTCATCATTTTTTATTCATATCACTTTCGCAAGGTTCATCCAATCTTGATTGAGATGATAATAAGACTTTTCACCCATAATCCAATTCGACATCAATATTCAAAACCATCCACTGAGCAGCCTGAATAATTCACGTTGCCATGACGACCCCGTCCGCTGATCAACCAATCAGGCGACCTTGATTAGTATTGCACGATCGCAACTGGGTGTCCCTATTGGACGACGGAGCTACCCGATTGAATAAATAAATGGTGTCTTAACTCAAAATCTCCCTTTAATCATTCTGTCCCGATTCAATCTTATGGAGTGATACGAATCTTAATGCTGGGGGTGATTCGAACTGTAAAGTCTCTGCGGGGTTTGCGGTTCTTTGTGGTAGTTGGTATGCACCAACTGTCGCTGTCACAATTTGTTCACATTACTGCAACTTGAAGAAGGTCTTCTGATTTAATAAGAGACAGGCTCATTTCAATTACTGTTGGAAGTTGGCATTTGAATCAAAATAGTTTGAACTTTAATGACACTAATTTGTATAATTTTAGTAATTAATCGGATTCCTTTTTTTTGTATTCGTAGTATTTTGAATGGCACTACAAAATACTCAATGCATTAAATGTGAAAAAACAAAAAAATTTGTGGTTCATAAATAAAGTTTCTTAACAATATTTTATTAATATTATGTTCATTATTTTATTAATATTGTACATATTTCTTATTAATATTTTATAATTTGGCGCAATTTGTCTACACAATTGTTGTTACAATTTCTTCAGATTAGTGCAACTTGAAGAAGGTGTCCTGATTTAATAACAGATGAGGTTGTTTCAATTATTGTTGGTAGTTTATTTTTGAATCAAAATAGTTTTAACTTTAATGGTACTAGTTTGTGTAACCTTAAAGTAATTAATCCGTTTTATTTTAATATTCGAGTAAGGTATATCTGTATTAAACAGTAGATAAAATACTTCTAGTATTAAATGTAAAAGAACAAAATTTTGTGGTTCAAATATAAAGTTTCTTAATAATAATAATAATGGATTGATACACATTATTAATAGATATATTAATATTGTAGATCAATATATCTACTTTTTGTCAGTATATCTAATTTTGTCAATATATATATATATATATATATACACTGAAGTGACAAAAGTCATGGGATACCTCTTAATATCGTGTCGGCCCTCCTTTCGCCCGGCGAAGGGCAGCAACTCGTCGTGGCATGGACTCAACAAGTCGTTGGAAGTCGTCTGCAAGAATATTGAACCATGCTGTCTCGATAGACGTCCATAATTGTGAAAGCGTTGATGGTGCAGGATTTTGGGCACGAACAGACCTCTCGATGATGTCCCATAAATGCTCGATGGGATTCATGTCGGGCGATCTAGGTGGCCAGATCATTCGTTGGAATTGTCCAGAATGTTCTTCAAACCAATCGCGAATAGTTGTGGCCCGGTGACATGGCGCATTGTCATCCATAAAAATCCCATCGTTGTTTGGGTACATGAAGTCCATGAATGGCTGCAAGTGATCTCCAAGTAGATGAACAGAAGCATTTCCAGTCAATGTTAGTCCAGTCGCACCAGAGGATCAAGTCCATTCCATGAAAAAACAGCCCACACCATTACGGAGCCACCACCAGCTTGAACAGTGCCTTGCTGACAGTTTGGGTCCATGGCTTCGTGGGGTCTGCGCCACACTCGAACCCTACCATCAGCTCTTACCAGCTGAAATCGTGACTCATCGGACCAGGCCACGGTTTTCCATTCATCTAGGGACCAACCGATATACTCACATGCCCACGAGAGTCGCTGCAAGCGATGTCGTTCTGTCAGTAAAGGCACTCGAGTCGGTCTTCTGCTGGAATAGCCCAAGAAAGCCAAATTTTTCTGCACAGTTCTAACAGACAAGTCCCTTGTACGTCCCACATTGATTTCCGCGGTTATTTGACGCAGTGTTGCTTGTCTGTTAGAATTTACGACTTTTTGCAGACGTCGCCGGTCTCGGTCGTTAAGTGCAGGCGGTCGACCACTGCGCTGTCCATGGTGGGATATGAAATTTCATAATACACTCTTGACACAGTGGATCTGGGAATGTTGAATTCCCTAACGATTTCCGAAATATATGCGTCTAGCTCCAACTAACATTCCGCGTTCAAAGTCTGTTAATTCCGTCGTCGGTCATCATCACATCAAAACCTCTTCACATGAATAACTTGAACAGAAATGAAAGCACTGCGCATTTATACCTGTTCTACGCGATGCTACTGCCATCTGAAAATTTGCATATTGCTATCCCATGACTTTTGTCGCTTCAGTGTATATCAAATCTCAGTTATGTTAGTCAAATTTCTAATGTTTGGAATATTTCAATACCACTTATTTTTTCTGTAGTACTTCTGTATTGGACATGTATATTCTTCTATTTTATTATGAATTCAAATTGTATATTTTTATACATCTATATACTAGTGTCTTACTCATTCATAGCGGCCTGATGGCCAATTGGCTAGCGCTCTGCCCTTTGGTACCATAGGCTCCAGGCTCTAATTCTGGCGGTGGCATGGATGTTTCTTCTTGGTTTACATATAAGAATCCACTTTAAACTGAAGGTTCCAGTCTAATTAGCCTAAAGTGTGTACAAAATGATCGTAGAGCGGCAAACCAAACTTATCAAATATATAACGTTAAGAAAATCATTAAAATAAAAACGTAAACCAAATCAATTCAGTAGTGTAAAAATATAATCTGTGCCCAATAAATACTTATATGCCAAACATGTGACTAATTAATCTTACTACTTATATTTCTAATCAGTAAATTAACTTCTCAAATTGCCTCTCCCTCAAATTTCTCACCTCATCATTTTTTTTATTCATATCACTTTCGCAAGGTTCATCCAATCTTGATTGAGATGATATAACACTTTTCACCCATAATCCAATTCGGCATCAATATTCCATCCACTGAGCAGCCTGAATAATTCAGGTTACCATGACGACCCCTTCCGCTGATCAGCCAATCAGGCGACCTTGATTAGTATTGCACGCGCAACTCGTGTCCCTATTGGACGACGGAGCCACCCGATTGAATAAATAAATGGTGTCTTAACTCAAAATCTCCGTTTTAATCATTCTGTCCCGATTCAGTCTTATGGAGTGATACGAATCTTAATGATTTGAGTGATTCGAACTGTAGAGTCTCTGCGGGGTTTTGCGGTTCTTTGTGGTAGTTGATATGCACCAACTGTCGCTGTCACAATTTGTTCCCATTAGTGCAACTTGAAGAAGGTGTCCTGATTTAATAAGAGACGAGATCTTTTCAATTACTGATTGAAGTTTGCTTTTGAATCAAAATTAGTTTGAACTTTAATGACACTAATTTGTTTAACCATAGTAATTAGTCGGATTTCTTTTTGTATTCGAACAAGAAATATCGATTTTGAATGGCAGAAAAAAAATACTCCTAGTACTAATTTTAAAAAAACAGAATTTTTGTGATTCATGAATAACATTTCTTAACAGTATTTTATTAATATTGTGCATCAATTTGTCTACACAATTGCTATCACACTTTGTTCATGTTAGAAGTCTTGCAGTAACTTGAAGAAGGTCTTTTGGGGTGTTCTGTTTTAATAAGAGAGGAGCTCTTGTCGGTTGGAAGTTTACGTTTATATCAAAATAGTTTACATGAATTAGTGTCATGAAAGTTCAATCTTAGTAATTAATCTTTTCTTTTTGTATTCGAGTAAGAAATATCGATGTTGAAAAAATACTCCTTGTATTAAATGTAAAGAAGAAAAAATCACCAATACAATTGCAATTTTTTGTAATTAGTAATGCACCATCAGTTGATGATACAACTTGCTCATATTAATGTAATTTGGGGAAGTTTTTTATGTTAAAGGTGTTACGATTTAATGATAATCTCTTTGCGGAAGTTGGCACTTAATTAAAATTATCATGAATTTTAATATGTATAACTTTTCACATTTTTGTTTGCATTTCTTTGAGGCCTGTAATTTCAAATGTATAGAAAATTGCTTCCAGATTCAAATTGTCTACATGCAAATCTATCTTTTAACGTTAGATTCTGGTAATTTTATATAAATGAAAACTTTTAAATATATATTATTTCCATATATATTAATCAATCTTGAATCTATTAAGCAAATTCGCACGCCAACATTATTTTCTTCTGCCCTTTTTTTTTCTGTTAAAAAACAAGATTTCTTTATATTTTATATCACTTTAAGCCCAAGAATTTACGATCGTACGGGTGAGGCATTTTTGAAATTTAAAAAAGTTAAATTTAAATGTTAAAAATATTTCAGCAAATTTTCAGTTTTCATAAGTATATCCTAAAGGGATATACCGAAATCCATATATTAGGCTACCTTCTTTGTTGAACATCGGTGGGCTTCATATACCTCTTATATATCTTACGAACAGCCCACCGAAGGGGACGAGGGATGGACAGTGTCTTTCGAGAATAGTTTTGGCGTTAACTACCTGCATTTTCGTGTCATATGGGAGAAAACCGAAAACTCCCACAAGATAGTTTAAGTATCGATGTGAGACGCTTTTGCACATATTTTCACAATCGCCATCGAGTCTTTTTTTTAAAGCAGTGACTTTGACAATGCTGATTGGAACCTCGCCCCTCCTGTGCACGCTTGCTCCTCAAATTTCCACTGGGTCGTGAGTCCTGCTGACGTCTACCGTAGATGAATTTTTTCTACGTTTTCTAACGTTAACGGTCGTTTTTCGTTTTCTTAATATTTTCATTCATAAAATAGCAAAATATTTTGGTATACATTATCTTATTTTTTATTTTTTTTTTATTTTTATTCATTTTATTGTATTTATCCTATTTTTGTATACATTTATTAATAATAATATTAACAAAAATATAATCAATCTCGAAATATTAAAACGTATTTAAATTATTAAAAGTGAATCTTATTTTTATGTATTCACCGATACAGAAATGGATGTTCTTGTATTCAAAGATTTTATTAATAATCATGAATGCATTTGAATACCGTTGCTGAATATTTCTTTCTTTATTTATTTAAAAGTATAAATTTGTAATTTATATTAAATTTTCAATAGAACACGTATTGAATTACAATATAAATACTCTCTAAATGTAGATAGTTAAAGGAAATATTCTTAATTCTTCATAATTGGCTTTATTCAGTATAGCCTGAATTAAGTGTTTTAAAGCGTGTTTATTTAAAAAATATAAAAAACAATTTCCATTTTTTTCAGTTGTATGACAGGATCAACACTCGTTCCTACAGTCCCATTAAGTGCCCACCGTCCGATGCCTTAGAAAGAGCGAAGGAGGTAAGCCGATTTTTATTTAACATTTTTACCGATAGATGGCAGCACGAAAGCTCCTTTTGTATTTCGTATTTTTCATACTAGATGACAGCACTAGTTTCATTTTTAGTCTAAAATTTATATTATAGTTTTTTTTATAAATTATCTCGTAAGATATGTCGTTATCATTTCTTATAAGATAAAATATTCAGAAATAAATATATGTAAATAATCTAATTTTATATTACATGTAGTGAAAATTAAAAAAAAAGTTAATAATACCAAGTCGTACAAATCAAATATGCCAATGTAGGTTAAAGTTCATATTTTAAATTAGATGGACAATAAATATGGATATAAAAATCGTTCCAACTTCACTACTCTTTAATTTTTTTTTTTTTTTTTTTGCTGTTCTATTAACTAATAATTTTCTACATTTCTCAATTGTATGCAAACGTAAGATTATTGTTTGTAAACAACTACAGTAAGATATTTATGTGATAAATTATTTCGTTAACTTCATTTTTATTTTGCATTCACTTCGTTGAAAAAAAGAATATAAGAAAAAACGATTCCGCTTTAGCATTTTCAACTTGCTACTATCTTCAAAAACGCTTTTTGAATATTTTGTTAGCTATTTTTATTAACAAGAGTGGGAGTCAGCTAAAAATGTCTGACTCCTGACTCTTTTTCTTAATTTTATGAGCATTAAACTTTACTAATGGATTAAAAAGAATTTGTGAAATAAATTCAATGATTCATATCTATAAAAGCTGTTTTAGTAGAACAAAAGCTTTTTAAAAATTTAAAAGTATAGTATTTGCACGGAAAAGGCATCCTTGTACTTATTTGGGTATACAAAAATATCTTATAAAAATAATCATACCAAATTGAAAAGCGCCAAAATATTACAGAATTTTCATATAAGACAAACCAAATAAAATTATACATTTTAAGCACACAAATTCTCAATTTGTAATACATTAAATCTGCTTTTAATTCCTCTTCTGTTTTTAATTCTCAAGTGATGTATATTGAAAATTGTACGCAGAAAATCTTTATTTAACGAAATTTGATGTAATTGAGTTTGGAACTACGTTTGTAGTTCAGTGCTGCCATCTATGTTTTTTAAATGAAACTAAATTTGTATTAAACTCATTTCTCCTACCTATAGAAAATATCTTAATTTACTTTGTTTGAAAGTTTTTTATAAAATAATAGTATTCATAATTAATTAAGCCTTAGCAGAATTTTATAATTTTCTATAATTATTTTCCTTTGTATAATTAACAAAATAAATTGTTTATACAATGCAAATTAAAGCAATTAATTCATCTTAAAAATTATTCGCAAATTAAATTAAATCACATTTTAATATATACATATTTTTAAATGAGAGAAACTTAAAAATTAGATATCATTTTAGTTATTTCATTTTAATTTAAAAAGTCAGTATTTTATCCCTGTATTTAATTAGCTATTACTGTATATTTAAATGGAAAAATTGTAAAAATATTTTATTTTTATTTAGAATTACTTTTATTTTTATGTTTTTAAACAAAAATTATATATCTTTAAAAAAAAAACTTTTTAGTGTGAGTTTTTCATTCTTAAATTTGGAAAAATATATAAAAAAATTGTATTAAAATGGGAAGGAAGCAAATTTTTAAATATAGATCTCATTGGAAAATTAGAGTGGCCTGATGGCCAATTGGCTAGCGCTCTGGCCTTTGGTACCACAGGCTTCAGATTCGAATCCTGGCGATGGCATAGATGTTTGCGAGTGGTTCGGAATTCACGTTAAACCGGTCTATTTAGCCTAAACAAGAGGACCGTAGAGCGACAAACCAAACTATTGGAAAATTAGGGACTTATATGAATATTTAATTAATAATTTAATATATAAAAAGAAATGTGAAGACTTGAGAATTATTTTAAACTATAAAATATTATTATCTTAAACTTTTAGAAGAAATTTAGAAGCAATATTTTAATATATTTTTACCTAGACTGTAATTTATTTTTACTTCCTTTGCAAACTACTGTTATCTTCTTTTCCTTTTCTCATTAATAAACACAACTTTCAGTTGATATAATAAAATATTTATTGGTACAAATACTTAATCGAGCCACCGCCCGCCATCAGCAACTCCGTCGCGTTCCTTTTTCTGCCCTTGCTCTTACATTCGAATCCCCGTATAAGACAACAGCCTTATATGGAGTTACAGGAGGAGGAGTTATGGAAGAGTCTCTTGTTCGGGGCGCCATCTGTTGTCATTTATAATGACAAATAGTTTACACTACTATAATTGAAATTTTGAAGCCATACTAGTGCTGATTGTTACGCGTCTTTTCTATTTCAGGTTCTGGCTGAAATCGAGACCTGGCCAGATGACACGGACCCCGACGTTCAGGAGCTTCGAGACATTTTTGTGCGACCCCCACTTTCGGGTAAGTTGCTTTTTTCAGTAATTCGTGTTTTGAAAACTGATGAACTAACGACAGAATTGGCCAAGCCACATGCTGCTACTACATGGTAACTTAGGGAGGGAGTTAAAAGAAAGAAAAAAAAAGTCTTTGAAAGGATTTTAATATTTCTCAATCTCAACTTTTGCGTTTTTGTGTGTTTGTGAAAGTTAAAATTGTTTCGGTGAAAAAATGTTTTTTTTTCTTCAAAAAATCGTTTTGAGTTATTTTTATATATTTTATGGCAATCTTATGAAACCAATTAAGACATGTGTATTTTTGTAATATATTTAGAATAACTGTTTTTGTCTAAAATTGTTCGATTCACAAAAAATAATAATAAATAAATAAAATAAAATAAAATATAGAGATTTTTTTAAATTTATTTATTATTATTATTTTTTTAATTGCTTCGTTTACATGAGTTATTTAAATTAAAAAATTAAAGTTTCCGTACAATAAAGTATTTATAAAGTATTATATGTAAAAAATTTAAAGTTTTTCATACAATTTTTTTTTTTTATTTATTTTGCCAAAAAGTAGCAAAATGTTTAATTCTTGTTTTTTTTTAAACAGTACTTATAATCTGATATACACGTCATAACGACTTTTCCCGCTTATTTAATTAGGTTTTATTATACCAAAATTCCGTCAATTTACGCATTTTGTACCTATGAATCTAATCAACACATCAATAATTCCACACTCTTTCAACCTTGTCGCTACCAACTCCTCGTAGGATACGTTGGTTTTACAACATTGCTATTTTTTGCTTCTTTTTAATTATTAGTACTATCAGTCCTTTAATTATTATTTATCTAATTATTCGTTAAATTGACTGATCTACTTAAAAAGAACACTTATTTATTCTTTTGTTGATAATATTTTCATGAAATAATCTCAATTGCTAAAAACAACTATTGGAATAGAATCATAAAAGGAAAACAATTTTCTCTTAAATTATAAAATTGGTTCATAAACCTACCTAGGAAGTGATTGATAAGAGATGATTGATAAAATCTCCCTATATGCTGTTCTAACTTACTACTTTTAACGACTACATGCATGAAATGTAGTGGAGCATAAAAAGTGCCGTTTTTTAAATTTTTTTTTTTTTTTATTTTTATTTTTTTTTTGCATCTGAACTAATGTTGTTCACGAATCTCTATGGTAATATATAGTAGACAAAGCATTACTCGGGATGTATTTAAATGTATCTGTTACATGAAAGCTATGTTTTACCACTATAATTTGAAACGAACATCTCCAAATACAGAGATCATTCTTTCTGGCTAATCTATTAATGATGCCAGGGCCTGAATGGCCAAGTGGCTAGCGCTCTGCCGCTCGGTACCGCAGGTTTCGGGTTCGAATCCCGGCGGTGCCATGGATGTTTGTAGTGGTTCGGAATCCACTTTAAGCCGTAGGTCCCGGTCATAATAGGATCATAGAGCGCTGCGGGGGCATTGTTAATCCGCGTCCGTATCTTCAAGTTACACGCGCCCTCTGGTAATGCTAAGTGAGTAACGTCGGCGCAGCGCTTGCCTTAAGGCATCCAAGACACTGAAACTCTGGGTTTGGCATGACTAGTCGAATTTCGAATCTAACACCTAGTTCGGAAGTTATACACACTATCCACTCACCCTATCCAATTCTCTTATAAATTAATCGGCTTTTTACTATTTGAAACAGGGGTGCGGAGCATGCGGCCCGCCTTGAATATTTTTGTGGCCCGTGAGATGTATCACACTTTTGTAAAATATATTTATATTATAATGGTCAAAGTAGTGAAAACCAATGTATTAAAAAAATATGCTATTTGTGCATCCCTATATTCAAAGATTAGCTGTCGAAATTATGAGAAAAATTTAACTTTGATTTTTAAAATAATACTCTTGCGAATATAGGACTGATATTGCCTGTTTTATTGATGAGTTCACAGAATAATTAAATTATATTCTCCGATGCCCGCGCATCATGGAACATCTAATATAACGGGTTTTATGGCTCAGTTTAAGTGACCTCAGTGATGCAGTGACCATTCCTTGATATGCACAGTTGATTGTTGATAGCAGAGCAAACCAGACTCTTAGTTCAAGTTGTTAGCGCTTTTTGATTCAATTTACACCTGGGAATCGTTTTTTTTTTTTTTTCGAAAATGAAATTGACCCTACACAAAACACTCTCAAACATAACGGACGCTAACCTGCAACACCCATTACGATGTGCAAATACTCAAATTGAGATCGATTTTGCAAAGCTAAGAGAAAGAGTGAAGAAATAAATATCGTACTGGTAAAATAAATATTTTTAATGATTTCATTTTTTTTATTTCGTTTATATTAATATATTTTTATATCTCATTTTTAGTATTATATATTTCTTTACAATGTGCCTTTAGTATCCTTGTTATTATATCTATGTTTACATGTAGGAATAAAAGTAAACACAGCAATAATAACTTATTATGTTTTAATTTTTCACTCCAAAATTGTCTATTGTGAATCTAAATCTAATATGAGGACATATAATTTTATATTTGGCCAGCGGAGTTAGGATGCATTTCCAAAGTGGCCCTGCAAGATCATTTGGGTTGACCACCCCCTGATTTAAAATATTGATTCAAACTCATTTTAATGTAAAATTGGGTACATAGTTTGTAATTTTATGTAATAGCAGTATTAAACTCATGTAAATTATTTTTATTTCTTTGCCAAGAAAAATGATTATTATTATTATTTATTTTTTTTTTTTTTTGTTATTGTTATAACCTTTCTCTAAATTCCTTATAAGTATATTTATTATCAATGTTTTCTTAGTCACGTTGTTAACAGGATATTCAGCTGCCACATTTTCCCTCGCTTTTAGGGAATATTATGCACGTGCGAGGGATAAAAAGTTTTGATGTAATTGAAGGCATTGCGAAAAAGAATCGGTATTTTGTTTAGGGATTAAAATCGGATCGTCTTCTAGGAGTTAAGACTCCTCCTCTTCCGTTGTCGGATTGCGAGCAAGTATGACACGATCGGGAGATTTGATTGCATTACTGCGCATGCTTCGAGCAAATCAAAAGTGGCTTTTGGCAGAATTTAATTTTTTTTTTTCTATTAATGTTTTCGTGTTTTTTTTTAATGTGATATTTTTTTAAATTAACTTTTATGATTTATTTCTCTGATTGAAGCTGATGAATCTAATTTTTTACTACATCATAATGGAAAAATATAACGTCAGCGTACAATGTTTTTCATGAATAATCGTGATGTATCAAGTAAGATATTAATACAAAGAGAAATTAAAGGTCTACTATATTTAAAATCATGTAAATTGGGCTACTTTTTATATATTATGCAAAATCAAATGATCCTACCAATGAATTCTTGTCTCGTTAGTCGAACTATCTGGTAGGAGTTTTCCGGGTTTTCTCACATACGATACGCTAATGCCGGATAGTTCTAAAAAGTTCTCCCGGAAGGCATTGCCCACCCATTTCAGAGACACGGAGCAGAAGTCGGACTTCTACCTACGGATGCAGCGTCACAACAGTAGTTATAACCCTCATCCCTCCTTCCATGAGGGAATACAACAACATATCTAAAAAAAAAATTGTGTTTTTTAAATACTAACAAGCTATTTTTAGGTTTTCTGAGGAATAATTCTATTAAACTTGAATTCTAATAAGCATATGTAATTAAATTTAGAAATTATTTATTCAAATTTACTTGAATATTTTTATTCATAGTTATAAAATAAAATTAGTCATAGTTATTAAATAAAATTATTCATGGAATTGTTTTATATAAAGCATTATGATTAATTGGGGTCTGATGGCCGAGTGACTGACGCTCTGCGCGACAGGTTTCGGGTTCGAGTCCAGGCCCAGGCCTTATGGATGTTTGTATTATTCCGAAATCCACTATAAACCGTAGGTTCCGGTCTAATATGACTGTAGAGCGCTGTGTAGGACTGACTACCCTACCCCGTAAAATGTCAGCGTCACGGAGGCAAAATCAGACTTTCTTACGGGTGCTCCATCACAGCAGAAGTTGTCCCCCTGTTCCTCCTTCCATGAGGATACGACGAAGACGACAACAACAACAATTGAATTCTTTTAAATAAATATTCTTTTTCCCTTTCTTTTTGGGATGAAAGAATAGAAATTTTCAAAAAAATTAATAAGCTTTAAATGTTTTTAAATTAAATTTTCAATGAAATTTGTCTTTTAATACTGGTTCTTTATTCAGTTGAAAATTCACTGTTCACTGGAAATATGCGCATGCGTCTTTCATCAGTTACTTCCTTTTTCAAGACTCTGTACGGAAATTCT
>BPLR01019863.1:0-41597 GCA_021605095.1 Caerostris extrusa
GAAATAATGATAATTTTTTAAAAAACATTTATTGAAAGTAAGAATGGGCTTATTGAATTCTTAAAAAAATGATTATTATCTTAAAAAGAAATAATGATAATTTTAAGAACATTTATTGAAAGTAAGAATGGGCTTATTGATTTCTTAAAAAAATGATTATTATCTTAAAAGAAATAAATGATAATTTTTAAGAAAATTTATTACGAAAGTAGGAATGGGCTTATTGAACTCTTAAAAAAATCATTATTATCTTAAAAAAGAAATAATGATAATTTTAAAAACATTTATTAAAGAAGATAAGAATGGGCTTATTGAATTCTTAAAAAATGACTATTATCTTAAAAGAAATAATGATAATTTTTTTCAAGAACATTTATTGAAAGTAAATGGGATTATTGAATTCTTAAAAAATGAATATTATCTTAAAAATAGTAATTTTTAAGACATTTATTGAAAGTAGGAATGGGCTTATTGAACTCTTAAAAAATGATTATTATCTTAAAAGAAAATAATGATAATTTTTTTTTAAAAGAACTTGCATTTATTGAAGTAAGAATGGGCTTGTTGAATTCTTAAAAAATGAAGGAATATTATCTTTAAAAATAATGATAATGTTTAAAAAAACATTTATTAGAAAGTAAGAATGGGCTTATTGAATTCTTAAAAAAAGTATTATTATCTTAAAAACAATGGCGATAATTTTTTAAGATAGTGCATATATTGAAAGTAAATGAGTTATTGAATTTAAAAAAGAGTATTTTATCTTAATAGAAATAATGATAATTTTTAAGAACATTTATTGAAGTAAGAATGGGCTTATTGAATTCTTAAAAAATATTATTATGTAGAAATAATGATAATTTTTGAAACATTTGATGAAAGTAAGAATGGGATTATTGAATTCTTAAAGCCAAATTTATTATCTTAAAAGAAATAATGATAATTTTTAAAAACTGTTGTCAAGAAAGTAAGAATGGGCTTATTGCAGATTCTTAAAAAATGATTATTATCTGAAAGAAATAATGATAATTTTAAGAACATTTATTGAGAAAGTAAGAATGGGCTTATTGGATTTCTTAAAAAAATATTAATATTTAAAAAAATAATGATATTTTAAGAACGTTTATTGAAAGTAGAGATAGGCTTATTGAACTCTTAAAAATTATTATTATCTTAAAAGAAATAATGATAATTTTTAAGAACATTTATTGAAAGTAAGAATAGACATTGATTTCTTAAAAAAATGATTATTATCTTAAAAAGAAATAATGGTAAATTTTTAAGAGGTATTTATTGAAGTAAGAATGAACTGATGATTCTTAAAAAATGATTATTATCTTAAAAATAATGATAATTTTTAAGAACATTTATTGAAAGTAAGTATGGGTTTATTAGTTAGCCCAAATAATGACTATTATCTTAAACAGTAACAGTAATTTTTTAAGAATATTTATTAAAAGTAAGAATGGGTTTTATTGAATTTTTAAGACTTAGTTTTTAAATTGATTATTTTTTATTCATTTCCATCTTATAAAGTAAAGATAAAGCAAAAGAAAATGCTTCTTTACAAGCATCAAAAATGTTTATTAATTTTGTGCTTTTTTTTTTATCTCTATATTATGGACATCAGGTTAAAGAAATTTTCTTTTTGTTGTATAGTACAGATTACAACACGATATGGATGTTTGATCTTGATCGAGTGCACATTCCTTTGTTTATTACATAAGAAGCTGAATTCTTTAAATAATAATTAGAAATAATTTGCTTCAATGTATTGCAAAATGAAAAAGCAGCTGCACAACTAACAACTTACATAACGCACAAAACAAAATCACCACGGTAAATATTCTAAAATCATATTAAAAGCAAGTTTCGTTTGGATCAATTGTACCTCCGTACTACCTATAACTCTTTATTCGATTTTTGTTCACTCCTTTTTTTTTTTTTTTTTTCCCTCCCTTTCCATCCTCGTGGGGCCTTAATGGCCGAGTGGCTAGCGCTTCTGGCTCGGTGCCACAGGTTTCGGGTTCGAGTCCTGCCTGTGCCATGGGTGTTTGTAGTGGTTCGGATTCCACTTTTACTGTCAGGTACCGGTCTGTTTAGCCCAAAGTGTGCATAATATGACCGTAGAGCAACAAACCTCTCCCCAATCCTCGGTTTCAAAGCCTAACGAACGAAAAATAACGCAAAGTCTAACGCTCGGTACCACAGGTTTGGTTCGAGTCCCAGCGGTGCCATGGGTGTTTGTAGTGGTTCGAATTCCACTTTAAACTGTAGGTACCGGTCTGTTTAGCCCAAAGTGTGCATAAGATGACCGTAGAGCAAACAAACAAACCTCTCCAATCCTTGGTTTCAAAAGTCTACCGGGCGAATAATAACGTGCAAAGTCCAAAGTCTAACGTAAGGGTCAACACGCGATTGAAAGAAATATCTGTTAACCTTGAACTCCCCTTTTCCGTCTGTTACATAGGGTAATGGTGTGGATCCTTATAATAGACATATAAAAATAGTATAAATAAACAAACATTTAAAAGCATCTAAGGGATTAATTTCTTATTGCATTGGCCGAGATGCCGAGTTCAACCTCGGGGAAGACTGTCCCACAAAAAAATAAAGACAACTGCCCCACTCATGGCTCAGTATCAAACGCGCCACTTTTGTGAGCATAAAGCGCTCGTGCCCACCGAGGTGAGAAGATTTAAGCGACAAGATTTGACCAATCACTGGCCTCACCAAAGTTCGCCTGAAACCGGTTTGAAATCCACCGCTTCGAGTTTGACCAACTTTCAATTCGAAGCGGAACTTCACTAGGCGTGATGCTATTTCTGGCGTTTCGCTGTGAAGGGGTCGAAAAATTTTCTCGCTTTTGCCGCTTGAATCTTCACGTTTCTCGCTTCAGTGGGAAGGAGCCTTTTAAGGTGGAAGTTCAATCCGCTGACGGCTGTTTCAAAAGATAAGGAGACTCGATGGATTTTGTGATGTTCAGCCTCTTGCCTCGTTAGTCCGACAACCTGATGGAGTTTTCCAGTTTCTTCGCATACGATACTAGGTAGTTCCCCCTAAAAGTCCTCCCCCGGGAAGACACTGCCCTCCTTCTTCAGCAACACGGAGCCAAGTCAGACGTTGCCTATGGGTGCTCCATCACAACAGAAGCTGTTCCTCCCCCCCATCCTTTCATGAGACCACACGAATTCTTGGACTTCCCAACTCGGGGCTCAGTAGCATTTCGCCGTTTGGTGAGCAATAAGATGGAAGTTCAATCCGCTGGCGGCTTTGTTGTAGACAGTCTTTTCTAAAAAATTAGGAGGCTCAGGAAGGAGTTTGTGATGTTCAGCCTCTTGCTTCATTAGTTAGACAACCTGATGGAGTTTCCAGGTTTCCTCGCATACAATACGGGGTAGTTCCCCCAAAAGTCCTCCCGGAAGGCACTGCATTTCATCTTCTTCAGCTAAACGGAGCCAAATCAGACGTCTGCCTATGGGTGCTCCATCACAACAGAAGCTGCTCCTCCCCCATCCTTTCATGAGACCAACGAATTCTATTGGACTTGGTCTAGATATTGCTGTCTACCAAGTGGAATAAGAAAGAAAAAGACTATCATTAGCTATACAATAAAATTTTCAAGAGCCATAGTTAATAAATAGGCTTTTTAAAATATTGAACACGTTATGTTGTGAATCGAACTTGAGCAACGTGATGGATAGATAGCACATCGGGTTCCGAACTGGAGTAGACGACACATAGGGGTCCGACAATCGAAACTGAGTCAAACATCTTTCCTCCATGAAGAGGGTGGACATGGTAAATCCTTAGTCAATATACACCAAGAGCCAAAACATTATGACCACCTGTCAATAACGAGTTGGCCCACCTTTGGCGCGCAACACAGCTTCAAGGGCCTTGGCATGGATTAATACCACCACTTAATACCAGAAAACCACTTCCATTTGATCACGTGCCTTCCACGTCATCCAGGCGAGTTCATTGACAAATTTGTGGGGTGGTCATAATGTTTTGGCTCTTGAGTGTATATATTTGCTAATATATATGAGAATATTTAAGTTTATATAGGGGTGGAATATATATATATGTATATATATCCAGCAGCAGTTAAATACCACTTCACCTGATCACGTGCCTTCCACGTCATCCAAACGAGTTCATTGCAAAATGTAGGGGTGGTCATAATGTTTTGGTTCTTGAGTGTAGTTCTATTGAATTGGAGGAGCAGAGAATAAGCGATTCAGAGAGAAGTGAGATTCACCCTCCTCAGATATCATTCAGAGCTATGATATTCCTTCAGGTGGCAAATTGTTAAATCCCCCACAATGCACCGTGTGTAACGTTGGATCGGCTACATGTCTGCCTTTCTAGTGGCGAAGTGATTTATAACACAATGTCTTGAAATATGCTATCAATTTTTAGTATTGAATATAGAACTTATTGATTGCACTACCCAACTTGCAATTATTGATTTGACCCTCGCGAAATTATCTTCAACTCAAGGGATTGTTATATAATGCTACATAGCAGCCCTTTTATTCATAAGCAAAATAATGGACAGACGAGCCCTTGCTGAGATTCTCTTTAACTGGAAGGGTCCTGTTATGTAATCCCTACATAACAGTTATTTTGCCAGTAAATATAAAAAAATAATAATAATGTCCATGAAATCAAAAATAGAATCTTAAGTTCGTATTTAATTCCATGGAAATCTGGTAACTTTAAATACGGTATAAATAAATAATTAATCTGCATTAATGCTTTTATACATAGATTAAATATTATAATGTTCTTTTATGTTCGTTTATTGACACTCCCCAAGCGATATTAAAAATGATTTTATCCTATGTCATTATAACAAACACTTCGAACTACGTTTCTCTCCTCCTCCATGTTTATCGAATCGCCCATGCTTGATCATCCACGTGGCAATTTATGATTCCCTCATCATCATCCTTTGGCCTTTTTCGTATTCCACTGAGGTACATATTTCCACTTGAGGTAGTTAATACCTCAAGTGGAATAAAAATAACATCACCTATTAACTGTTCTATACTGCTCATAAAATCAAGATAGTGAGATTTATTATTTTTTATTGTTACGAACAGGTATGAGATCTATTTCGGAACCATAAAATTAATTATTCAATCATCACTAGATGGCGCTCCAGAAGATATATCTAACAGAACTTACCCGTCCAAGAAGGCTTTTGGCCGTTGAGAGGAGTGAAGTTGTTTTTTCCCTGAGCAGGTGAAAGCAAACGATATCGTTCTTCTCTGGAGAATTCTCGCATTTCTCCCGTGGTATGAAATTCTGGTATGAGTATGTAGTTTTTTTCCTCTTTTTAATTTATAATTTCTTAACTAATTTTAATGTTAAATTAGTTAAAAATACAACTTATTGATACTAACTTTTTAATTCAATTTATATTTATTGTAAGAATTTCAATAATTTATTATTATTATTATTATTATTATTATTATTATTATTCAATTTATTCGTTAAACTTTTATCTGGTTAGTTTGTTAATGTTATATATTTAGCTCTTTATATATTATTATATATGAATGTTTAGAGAGTTATTTATCTATCATTATTATTGATAATATTAGACGGATTAGTCGTATTTATATTAATAGTTGAATATTTATTATTATTATTATTAAACAAATGTAGATTTACTTAAGATTTTTTGAATATTTTATAAAGAACTAAATATTAGTATTAGTACTAGTATGTTTTATTTTTTTTTTCTTAATAAAACAAATTTATAAATACATTTTTATTATGTTCGGTCAATAAGTGGTGTTAATTTTATATTTTATTAAAACCAGGTATATTAATGTTTTTTATTGCATACTTTGCTCATAGAATTGTTATCAAGTTATAAAAATGTATATTTTGAAATTATTATTTATGTAAATTATTATATAAATAATATTACGTAAATAATAATATATAATTATGATTTAGTAGTGAATTCATAATACATAATATATAAGTGTACGATTTAGTAGTGAATTCATTATTCACTAGTTTTGTTTCAGTCTTTTGAACTTATGCATTTTTTCTAAAACTGAAATAAATAAATTTATCTGTATTTTGGCCAATCTTTTGAAAATTTGACTTCTTCGTAGATTTATCATTAATACCATAACAATGCTTATTTCTAAATTCACAATAAATATGAACATTTAAATAGTTTAACATTTAAATCATTTAGAATAAACATTTAAATAGTTTTCATATTGTTTAATTCCATAGATTTAGAAGTTCTGAATTTAAATTTATGTTCATTGGGTTCAGAAGGAAATCCATTTAATTTATGCTTTGTGAACCAATGATTTTATGTCAAAAGCTATAGCTTCATGGGTTTATTATGAATTGAATTTTCACCGAGTTCCTTCTGGTCTTATAGCATAAACCTAGATTTTATTTTGTACTTCCATTGATGCAAATAATAATGTTTTATAAGCAAATTAATTGTATTTTAAAAATTTATTTACTTCTGTCTGGATTTTGTCTACGCGTTATTCCATCAAAATTATCAGATTCAAAAGTTTGACGTCTTTTAGTTCGATATTATTTGACTTTCATCAACTTGTTTTGGTCATTTGCATTTTATAACCAGAAGCTCAGAATAAAAATAAAAAAACTTTATTTTTTAACATAAATTTTGTAATATATATATATTTGAAGGAAACATAATATCTTTGTGAGCATGCCGTCTGGATGTTCGGTTGTTACATTCTGACCCTCTAAACTTAAAAAGTTTTTTGATGGGGAAAAAACCGTTTTGTTATCTTTTTCAACTATCGTAATAATTTTTCTTTTTCAGAAAATTTTAGGAAGGCAGGAATTTTAGAAGATTTTTTTTTTTTTTTAACCCGATTTTTAAATTACTGCTCATAGAAATAGATTTTCCTTCAAACTTCGCAAAGGTTTGAAAAGCTCATGGATGGTTTCAGTGTTATGTAATGTAAATTTATTATTTAATCCTTTTCATCTTATTTAATTTTTTTACTTAATTATTATTTAATTAAATTCCTTCTGTCACTTTTACAGCTTCCCCTTCTATACTCAGAGTTTCAGATTAAATTTCTTTTACTTTATTATTTTAATTATATTTTTAAATTATATCTTTATATGACACCTAGTATCGTTATGATTGTGATCCATGGTTTCCTAATGTTTAGGAAATGTCGAATCATCACGTGCATACTTATTAACGATTATAATAACATTTTTTTTTTTTTTTTTTAAGTAAATGCCGCCAGTAATTAGATGGTCCGTACGTACGCTCAGGAATAAGAAAGGAAGAAATAATTTTACATTTACCATAGACAAAAATATCCAATAAAAATTTCAATAATAAAGTATCATGAGAAATAGATAATGAATTATTATTTAATGCAATAAATATTGGGTTTTGTAATATACTATATTCCGTCTATAAATTAATATTTTCAAACTGAACGAGGTAATTTTTAATGCTCGTGGAAAGAATTAATTTCAGTGTTCAATAAATAATCGATTAATTAATAATATCCAATAAATAATATATTATTTAATTATATTAATCATGTTAGATTAAAACTACTTCATTTAAATACTCCGCTCATTAGATGTTATATGACGTCACTACCGTCCAGTAGATGTACACCGGCTTAACTCTAACCTTTGGGCTTTCATCACCATTCTTTCCCAGTTTAAGTTTTATTTTCTTTATTTTTTTCTTAATTTATTCATTGCCTTTTAATTATTTAACTTCTTGCCACTTTCATTTTTTAAAATATGATACTTACGTATTAACGCCACCGCAGCAGAAGTTGTGCTAATGCGCCAATAAAGAGCTGCCAATGCGCCAAAATAGTGACTGTTTTGAATTTATGTTAAACTCTATAACGGCCCATTTTCCACCGAAATCCGATTGACTACTTTGTTTTTAAATAAAGTGTTTTAAATATTTTATGATTTGTCACAAAAATTTTAATATTGTAGATTGGCGCCACTTAAAAACCCGCCAAATCTGTAGCTGCGGTGGCGTTAATACGTAAGTACCAAAATATTTCAAGTTTAAAATAAATTCAAACAGGAATATTATTAAAAACAAGTGATATATATATAAAAAAAATTTAAGTTAATTCCTACTTTTTTTTTTTCACTATATTGCAGAAAGTCCTTTATAAATAATTTTCATTCATTTTTTAAGTTTATCTGGCGCCATCTATTGGTAGATATATGCAACTTAAATCTAAAAAAAAAAAACTCTAAAATTAATTAATTAAATTTAATTACTAAATTAATATTTGAAAAACTGTTTTAACATCCAGTGTCATCCACTACAAGTTCAAAAAAATGTATTTGAACTTGAGTGGATGAATAAAAAGTATTTTATGGACGATTGAAAATTTGAACAAGATATATATAGGAGAGTGTGAGCTAATAGAAGGAATTGAATAAAACAAATCAACATTGTTTGTTAAATCCTTTGACTGTAAATATATAATAAATCTGCAAGATCTGTATTTTATTTTGGAGGAAGTTATAAAAATAATGTGTGTATATATATGTTTCACTTTTTAAAATTTTTTTAATACTTAGTTGAATACCCTAATTTAAAACATGTTCAGAACCAATTTTTTTAGACAAATCTTGTATAAAATCATTATTTCTTTTTATGACCCTCAATCATTTTACTTTCTAATAAAATATAATACTGTATATTCCTTAACAAAATAAAATATTGTCATACTCATTCATGAATAAATGTCTTAGTAACTTTGATGTTTTATTCAGTTTATTTTATATTAGCAATAGTGAAAAGCAGAAAAAAAAATTTTAACAAAATTTTTATTGAAATGAAGTGATAGTTAATCAATAATTTTTTTTTTAAATAATTAATATTTAAATGTATCATCTAGGGATGTTATAAGAATTTGCTTATATAACATTATGCATTATCAAAGAGATATTTTAGTTAAATTTACATAGCCAAATAAAATTAAGCCATTCTTGCATATATATGAAATGATTCAAAATTTGTAATGACCTAATAATTAATCTTTTGCTTATTGGTAATTTTGAAGCTTGTGTATGTAAAAAATATCTACCATATTATTGTTTGTTAATTTTATTACTAATTTAAAAGTAATTTAATTTTTTTATAAGAAATATTCATCTTCCCCTTAGAAATAACAATTTGAGAAACACTGGCTTATTGCATTGTGTAATTTTAATTTTAAAGCATAAGTCAAATAATCCTAATCAATTTCATTTTTTTTTCACAACAATCATGTTTTTGCTTATTTTAAACAAAATGCATGAACAAATTTTAAATTCAAAAATTATAAAATGAAAATATTCAGAAAAACTTTATTTAATTGCATATTATTTTTTTGATATGTTTTTAGATTAAAATAGCATATTAAATTATATATGTCTTTATTTCTAGCAATGACCGACAATAACACTTTTAACCAAACTAGTTTTATCATAAAAAATAAAAATAAACATTTTCCTATGTGGCAGTGATTTCCAAATTGATTATCACCTCCAAATTTAAAAAAAGCTTAAATTTTGTCATCATTTTTCATTATTAAATATGGCATCTTTTTATCCTATTATTTTAAACTTATTAATGTGTTAAGCAAGAAAAATTATTATGTATAAATGTATTTTAACAGTTATATTGCACTTGGCAACTATATCTATTTTTATTTCCTTTGGCAAAAATAATCAATGATTTAAAATTATTAGTTCTCAATAAAATTAGTATCTTTGTTTTTTTGCATCTAGTAAGCAATTAAAAATTATTTCTAGGTTATTATGAAATATTTCTTTTCATCTTATTTGATTGTAGCCAAATAAAAATCAAAAACATAAATATTTTTTCTATAAAAGGAATACGGATTTTTATATACATTTTTATTTACAATCGAGAATTCCTTACCAATGAAAACTAATTACCAGTAGTATTGACTTCACAATAATTAAAGTTTGTATTTATCCAAAGTTATTTCATCTTTTTTTCTTTTTAATTTACATTAACATGATTTAACTTGTATCAGTAAGAAATAAGTTTCAGTTTAAGAATACTGTTACTTCTCTTACTTCTTTTTATATTTAACTAAATTTCTGAGTATCTTTAACTTACTTTTAAAATATGAAAGAAAGGTTTACTATTTTTATAATTATTTAATAATCTTAATTTTTATTAAAGTAAATATTATACGCCAAAAGATTATTTTATGACATACATTTAATTATTCATATTGAAATGACTAATAATATTTAGCTTTTGTTATGGAAAAAAATTCAAAATTACCCATTTGAATGACATTTTTCCTCCTTAAGGAACCCATTTTTAATTGATAATCAGAAATGAAAATTTCTTAAGGAGTCGATTTCTGTATTTAATAACATAAATGACTATATAAATACTCAATCTAAAAAAAAAAAATATATCTCTCGAATGCTTCTTAGAAAAAATAAAAGATTGTTGTAAATTGTCATCAATATTCTTGAAGTAAGAGGTTACCTAATGTTTACTACTAAAAAAGAATATATAAATGCTTATTCATAAAAAAAAATATTCAGAATTCTCCCCCCCAGATTTAAAATGTGTATTTAAATCAGTTCTGCCCTAAACTGAATTTTTTATTGATTCTACTCTTTTATGAAACGAATATTTTCTATTTAAAAAAGGTTCACATTTTTTAAACTATTGATAATTTATACAACGGAATTTTATAACTAATAAGATTGTCTAAAGAGAATACTACGTTTAAAATAAAGCATCAAAACCATTATTGTTTATAACTAAACATTAGGAAGAGGTTTATTAATAATTCTTTTTAAAAATTACAAAAAAAAAATTTTTTTTTTTTTTTAACATTTAAGTATTCTAATTTCAACTTGAAAAGAAAACTTTAAAAGTTAATTAACTTAAATACAAGTATACATTCAAGAAATGTTTCGTATAAACATTCTATTATACAAATTTATTATTTGATTATGAAAATCACATATATAATTTACTACTCTGAATAAAGGAGTCCAATCACTTTTACAGATATTTTAATAAAATTTATAACTAAACTAAACAAAAAAAAAAAAAGTGAACCCATTTACGTGATTTAAAATTCAACTGTACATCCACACACAGTCTTACTGTACATATTTGTCTAGATATCAAAATTACTTTCATCTTTTTAACATAGATCCTAATGAGAAATAAATTAAATTTTGGGAAAACAAAACAAAAATGTATTTACATATTTATATTTATGTATAGCAATGTAAAACAGCAGGAAAGTCGACTCTAGAATTTGTTTAAAACGACATTCTTACTAGACATCAAGCACAGCACCTGAAGACAAAGATAAAAGTTGAGATAATGACACAGGATGATTTTTAAAAAAATGCAGTTTAAAGATCATAACATTGCAGAATGCATGTTTAGTTAGAAAGGGTATGCAGCAAATCACTTTATCTATAAAGTGCAAATTTAATACATACTAATGAAATATGGCTTTTGTCACCTAAATGTTTATGTGATGAAGTGACTTAATTAAATCGCATGTAAAGCAGTCCAATAAGTGTAGTTTAAGAGTAGGGTCCATTTTCTGAGTTGCATATCAGGAAAGTATCTTACTTTCGAAAAATGTTTTGTCAGCTTTTTTCTTCAACTTCATGCCAGATTTGAGTAAGTTCCCCAAACATCTACAACAAAGCAAAAGTAATATTTTATTTTAAGTGCACATTAAATGTGCAATATAAAAATATTGAATAAGTGCATATGAAATTCAATTTTAAAAAATGGCAGGTTTTTTTTTTTTTTACTGCCAAAGGAGAAAATATTTTATACATGGTAACATTTACAACACTATTTACTAGTCTTCTATTACTTATAATACTAAATAAATATACGAGTCAAAAATTGCCAATGAATATCAAAATGCTTAAAATTAAGTGGTCTAATAACATGGAAGTAGATTTTGCTTTTAATTTCTAGGCAAAACTTAAAATATGCATATTAATAAGTAAAATTTAAGTTTTGATGTAAATTATTCATTAAACAGAAAATAAAAGTACCTTTTCAATCCATGGAATATCTTCTAAACAAATCTTAAGCACATCTTCATGTGATTCTAGATTAGCATTGCTGGCTTTTACATCACTTGCCTAAACAACAAAATTTTCAATTAAAAATAATAATAATACATTTTAGAAATGCTTATACTTAATTTACTTTTGTGATGATGACTTGAAACTGCAGTGCATATTTTCAATGTTGAATGAATAGAGCTTCAATGGAAAACAAGTGGCATCAATTGAAAATATAACAAATTACATCTTAAGCAACTAGCAACTAAACAAATATTTAATTAAAGTTTTAATCTTAATAAAAAATTTTCTGGCATATTTTTTTTCTAATAGTTATTTATTTATTTTTAGATTTTAAAATGTATTTCTGATAAGCCAATTGATCAAAGAAAGATTCTAATAATTTAAAGTTCATGCATGCAGATACCAATTATTTACAAAATAATAACGCAGTACTTTCACTATAAGATTGGTTTTAAAAAATTTCTTTATTCCTATCATCCAAAAAATTTCTTATTATGCTTAGCATATTTTCTTAAAATAATATATATATATATATATATATATATCTCATGTGACCATGGATTGAATGGAAAGATAAAATATTTAGTTTAATGGTGGAAACAGATGAATAAATTACTTGTCAAAAATGCTAATCAGATAAATAGGCTGTACAAAGCTGCTTTGAAAGAAAAGTATAATTCTTAGATTGTATGATATTAAAAAAAAACTACATGAAAAATTCCCATACTAAAGTTTTAATTGTTAAAACCTCCTAAATGACATTTCCTCCCCACGACACCTCTCTTTCTTAATTCATCCAATTTTCTATGTGATTTTATACACACACAAATCTTGTTCATTTAGCCAGTTAATGTTAATAACTTTAATGTTAGCAGCTGATTAAACATTGAAAAGAAATTGAATTTTCAAAATAATTGACACACACATACAAAAATCCAGGAGTAAATCTTACCTTTGAACGACATTCTTTGAAGAGATTATACTTGTGATGATACAGGCGATGATATAATGACACAGAAGTAAAACATTTATCACAAACATCAAATTCAGTTTTAATGGCTAAATACTTGTCTACAGTTTCTAAGGTAGTCTCATCATATGCATGACCATAGAATTGAAGTAGTTTGTTGCCCATATTTATTTTGCAGATCTGTATAAAAATATACATACATGTATATATAATAAAAAATTGTAAGAAAAACGCTGTTTTAAAGGATATTCAAAAATATAAAATTAAACTTATTTTAAATTTGTAATTATTTATTGAGCTATAAATAATGTCGATTATACTACCCAATATTAAAAAAATATAAACTATTAATAATTATTATGCACAATAATTAATATTAAATACTTTTTCAAATCGCAAAAAATTAATTATTTATAGTTAGCTTTATTTACAAACTCCACAATTACTCCCTCACTTTTTTTATTATCTTATACATATTTTATTTAAAAAATGCTTCTAAAGAAATTTATCATTTAATTGAATCATTTAAAAATATTTTATAGAAATTATTAATTAGAATAACCATAAATATTATTTTCTAGATACTACCACCATTGTAAAAATGTTAAGGAAAAAATGATTTTTATAAGTTAGTTTTATTTACATACCTTGCAAATAGCATTCTCATTTAGATTATTTACAATGCTGATGCATGGGTAAGTATTTGCACTTGTTTTTAAATCTTCATCCCAGAAAACAACCTTTAATTCATTCTTTTTGTTTTCAGTAATAGCTTCCACCTTTTTTATAGGAACTAAAAAGTATTCATCTGAAATAAAAACAAAGCATTTTTGTTTTTTCTACATATTTTTTCCAAATATTACATTAATTGAAAATTATATTACAAAGATATTTTAAATTTATGTTATCATCAGAATATTTTAATCAATAAGATTTTTAAAAATATTATTAAATGTAGTGAAAAAATGTAATGAAAAAAAATTTATTATTATACACTCTGTAGAAACTTCAAAGGGTAGATTGCTCAAAGGCAAATTGATATCATACAACAATTAAGATCAGAAACACCTTCTTTAGATGGTAATGTGCAAAAGTACACTAGAAATGCAATAGCAGAATATGATGGAACAAAAATGCATTTTATTAATATTCAACAATAAGTACAGAAGTCATAAAAAGCAATTGAAGTTGTGACAATGAGTTATAATTCATGCCTAGCATTGTAAATAAATGGAACTGCAAACTTTCTAGAAAATTCTCAGTGCATTTTTCATGGCCGAACCAGTTCTGTAAATGCATTCAAGATGTTTAGAGCTTTCTTCCATTAGGATGTTGTACATCAAAGCTATTAGGAAACTTCAGAAAAGGCAATATAGGCAAAGTAAGTATATCAA
The DNA here is from genome assembly GCA_021605095.1 of Caerostris extrusa. Lineage (NCBI taxonomy): Eukaryota > Metazoa > Arthropoda > Arachnida > Araneae > Araneidae > Caerostris > Caerostris extrusa. The sequence continues at coordinate 14,500 of BPLR01019863.1, forward strand.
TCATGCCAACTGAGATATGAGGCTACTACATTTGATCCACCATTGTCCAAATGTTAAATTTTAATGTTGATGAATGTCAAGGCTTAAATAGGTAAGGGCTTCATTGTTCTGGAGCTATAATTCAACAATAGGTGCATGACTGCTGTACCTGTTCACTGAAAATTTCTTCAAAAATTTTCATAATTTAATCCACCCAGACAAACAGTTATGATGTATGGGCTTTTTAATTAGTCCATGACAATGCTGCACTTAAATATTTACAACAAATAGTATTTTTCTGCTTATGCTAATGTAGCGTGGAAGTTCTTATTCAACTATAAATGCAAGTTTTATGCATCAAAGTCCAGTGAAATATGCCTTGTGCACAAAGATAGGAACTATGGAAGCAAAGATATGTATTCTGTCACATTCTTTCAAACATACCACTATAAAGAATTCACTAAATATGGCTGCTTAAAAGCAATCCATTCCTACATTTCATCAGTTTAATGGGTAATCATATGGCTTCTCAAAATATGGATGCAACTAGTTGTCATGAAATGTTCTTCATAATATGGAAGTAGAAGACTGGTCTAATGACTTTACTGAAACATTTAAGTTTTTAGCATGACAAAATAAAATTTTTTTCCATATAGGAATCCATATGTCATTTCTGACTCATGACAAGTCTCTGAAAGGAATAAGTTATGCATAATTTCTGGCACAGCTGTATAATCATCTGATGATCAGAAGTTTGTCTTATATGCCATTCCTAATACATCTATACATGGTTGTTAATAACTGCAATACCATAGGCAAGATGCATATCAGCTAATTCTGCATTTGTGCAGTCATATTATTATCATGTTCTGTAAGGGTGTTGTGCAGAATCACAGTAATATAACAACATCTAGAATATGAATATGTTTTGACCCATAGCTATATAATTATAATTTAGTTATGAACAATCTATCAACTTTAGAAATTGGTACTCATAATGAAAGCCAGTAAAAACCAATAAATTGCTGTAAGTAGCTTAAAATTAAAAATTGCTTACCATTAAATCTCTTTATTTCATCAAAGAAACTAGAATCCACATTTTGACTAAGTAGACATTGGATATAAATAGTAAAATCATATTGGAGGTGATCAAAATTTTCTTTCTCAGCAGGTTCTTTTAGAGATTCCTCAGGTTTCAAATTAGAAAGAGCTCTGAAATTTGTATTTGGATATTAAAATTTGAAGAAAAATACATTTTCTTGATTTTTTTAATCCTAAAAAGATAGCTTTTTAGATTAATATTTAGAAAATAAATTTTTAGAATAATATTAATATATTAAACAATTTTAAGAAAAACTAAAAATGCATGATGAAGCGATTAAGATTGTGATTATATCATTTGACCTTCTTATCAAATAGTTTGAAACTTTTTTTTTTTAATCAATAACGTAGTAATAATTTATCTTGCATATTTCTAGTGCATAATAGTTTTCAATAAGTATTATAGAAATTTTTAAACAATGTATTCAATTGTCTATAAAATTGCACACTATTGAATTCAATTTTCAATAACATTTTCTTTTATACTTACAGTGCAGCTGCCTCTGTCAAATTAGGTCCTAAATACTGTACTGTATCAGGTGTCTTTATTCTGACATTTGCTGTTACGTAGTTATTTACAGATATTTCATTACGAGCAGCATACTAGGAAAAAAATTATGGTATTAAAATTAAACATAAATTGTAGAAGATAATGATAGCAGAAAATATAACAAGTACATTAAAGCAAATCTAATGACAGGATTTTTTTAAAAAATCACTGTTTTGAGAAACAGTTTTCTAAAATATATAAATAAACAAAAAGCCTACGGTGAAAGAACTGTGGTAGAGGAGAACTCCGTTTTGTTCAGATATCTCAAAACGCTGCAACATACTAGACTTTTTATCAACTTTCCAAATATAAGGAGTTGGCATATGTACATCTGTTTTGGCAACAAGAAATTTGTCTCGAATCTAAAATCAAAAATTAAAAATAAATAACTAGGAGAAAACAATTTTTTTTTTTTTTTTCCAAGAAATATATATTTGTAACATTTCAATAAAGTCTTCATAGTATAAGATTTTATTTAGATGTATATAAAAATAATTATTTTTTAAATTCACAAGTAATTTTTACAATGCTTTAAGTACATTTTTTTAATATATAAACATTTAATTTCTCTTATTTATTTATTTATCTCTTATTAACCCAAGATTCTACATAAAAAATTTATAATTTAATGAGACTTATAATCTCATTAAAGGATTCAGAGCCAAGTTTTAATAAGGAAGAAATAAAATGTTTTGCATACAAATTATTAGAACGAAGAATTCCAAGTATACTATATGCAATGCATTGTTTCAACCCAAATGACACACACAAAATTTAACTTTTAGTAGAAAAATAATGCAAATGAAATTAATAAATAAAAGTATACATCATAGCAAATTGAAAAAAAGTAAAAATTTATATTGTGAAGTTTATTTATTAAATTCTTACTCATTAGTATACTTAAAAAATAAAATTAAAAAATTTTTTTTTTTAAATATTTGAATTGTTTTTATACTTGCCAAAGCATTAATATTTTTACAAATATACATTATCTCCAGGAGGTTAGTTAGAACGACAGTATTTTATTAAACAGTACAGAATTATAACAAATAAAATGTATTTGGAGAAAATATTAGGCCTGAAATATATATCCAGTAATATATAAAATACAAAAAAGCATTCCTTTCCTACAGTACAATCATATAAAAGCATTAGGAGGAACAAAATGAAAACCAGAAGTTTTGCCTGACAATTTTTATTTCTAGATAAGAAAATTTTGCCAAAATAAAGCAGGTAAGTATTACAGAATTGCAAAGAGGGCACAAATGATATGATTTTAATTACTTAATTTCATTATATATATATACATATAAACACACACTTAAAGTATATTTCATAATTCATCTATCTCAAATAGTATGCATTTAAACAAGAAAAGTCTCATAATAAAAATAGCAATTCTAAAAATTTCTACCTATTCATTGCTATAATAGTTAAATAGCAAATAAAATTATTTTTTTATTGTAGATAATTAGAAGAAAATCAAAATTAGAATAGAAAGTAACACCCATTTTTCCAACAAAATACATTCTTAGATTTATATGTGAAAGCAATACTCACTATTAAAGCTAAAAAGTTAAATATTTTTCTTTTCTTTTGAGACAGATATGCATTAAGAAAATTTTCAATTTACAAATATTTTATAATTCATCTATATCAAATAGTATACATATATCTCAATAAAAATAACAATTCTAAAAATGTCTATCTATTCTTTGCTATAATAGTTAAATAACAAATAAAATTTATTTTTATATAGATAAAATAATTCTTGAAAGCAATAAGAACAAAAAAATGACATTACATAAAAACTCAAATATTAATTTTGGGATTTTTTTACTAATATATAAAATGTACAGTTCATTTATTGTTCTGGGGAGAAAAAAAAAGAAACCCTCTAAAATTGTTAATAATCAAAAATGTATTTAAGATCACATTTCATTAAAAAAAAAAAAAAAGTCAAATTTCAAATAATTTTTAATTAAAAATGTTTAAGAATATTTTTGCAACATATGAAATTAGTAAAAATTCTCAAAAGACACAAATAATTAGTGAAATTTGATCAAATAATAAAAATAGATTTCAACTAAATTTGGAGAAGCATTGCTCTTTCATATTAGCAAAATTCAATTATTAGAAGAAAATAATGAAATTTAATTAATTTCTGAAGATAAAATACGGTAAAAATAAAGAAGTTGAATTCTAAATGTATAAATTCATTTGCAAAATAATATTGTTAAAATAGAATGAAAAAAGTCAGCAAAGAGCGAGGGGGGAGGAAAGGTAGAGGAAACTTAGAATTTTGAAAGTATTAAACACAGTAAATGAACTGCTTATTAACAAAACATGCATAAACTTTTTTGTTCCTCAAATTAAAACAGTTTTATTATGCTGAACTAATGAAATGTATTGCTAGAAACTTATTTCATTAGTTCTAATTAGAATATATCTCACTAATGGCATTTTAAGATATTACACATATTTCCTTTACTAGTTGTGTAAAAATTTAAAAAAGCTAATGTGCTAAATTAACTGAATGAAACATATTTTAATTGAAATCATTAATTAAACGCTTATTATATGAACAGAAAATTTGAAATATGCATATTTAATAGAACAGAGGTTAAACTAGAGACATAATAAACATAAGTTTAAATTATTCAGATTGATAATAATGATTATTTTATTTTATTTCTTCTAATGCAGCTGGCAAATAGGCCGTGATCTTTTATGCCATAAGGGCTGCACCGACGTTACTCACTTTGCACTACCCAGGGCGCATGTAACTTGGAAGATAAGCTTCAGACGCGGAGTAACAATGCCCTCGCAAGGCTCTACGATCCTATTGGGGCCAGGACCAATGGCTTAAAGTGTATTCGAACCACTACAAAAACCCATGGGCAACGCAGGGATTTGAACCCGATACCTGTGGAACCGAGCGCTAGCCATCAGGACCCCATAATAATGAATATAAAAGCTTCAATTTTAATTCCTTGCATTATATAGAACATAGATAAAAAAATTGCTAATTATTATGATTCGCAGACCAAATGGTTCATAGTACAATCAATATTATATTTTATGAAATGCCTTATATTTGGGTATTAATTTCAATCAATTAAAAGGTTATTTTTAATATGTAACAGGAAAAAATATCACTAAAGACAAAAGATATTTCACAAAGTTTATACTTCAGATGTTTATCACAGAGAATACGGGTTAAGACAAAAATGATGATAAAACCATAATGATTAAATATTTTTAAAAAATGGGATGCTTTTTCCTCTTTACACTATATAAAAAATTGAATATAAGGTATCTTAGAAAAATAACCCTCGATGTATGAAGACTTGATTTATGATAGTAAAAACTCAACTAAGCATTATCTAATTTAACTTTGCTATGACATACTTTTGGGGCCTGAATGGCCAAGTGGCTAGTGCTCTGTACCATAGGTTTCGGGTTCGTATCCTGGCTGTGCCATGGATGTTTGTAGTGGTTCAGAATCCACGTTAAACTGTAGGTCCCGTTCTAACATGACTGTAGAACATTGGGCGCAAGGCTGACAACCCTACCCGCAAAAAGAAGACATCTCATGTTTCGAAATCTGCCAGTAGACAGATGGCCTTGTCCCCCCATCAGGCTGTTGCACCAATCATGATGATGATGACATAAATTTATCAAATTCTTTGAACAAACACATTGTAGCATGACCATTAGTTAACGTTATTGTGTATTTACTGCTGATCAGAAATTGAAATATTTATTACGTTTAAACTTATTGTCTTAAAAGGAATGACACAACTGATGATAATTCCAGTGTAAAAAAAAGAAAGTGTGCTTAAGTTGTGTTAAACTGAAAGTCATTAAAGCTTATTATAAAGAGAAAGGGCACTGAGAAAATATCAAAGAGTATTACTACTGCCAACTATTTCAATAATCATAATAAAAATAAATAGGATATTTTAATATGAAAAGGATAAATAATGAAATTTAAGTATATATATATATATATCACACAATGTGCTTACAATTCATACAAAAGCATAAAAACAATTTATGATTTTGAAGAAACATATAATAAACATGCATTTAATATGGTAAAATTTTAGAAACATAAAAACTAAAAAGGTTTTGACTGCTATAGAATGAATCAAAAGCAAATCAACAAGAAGATGTTACATATACAGCAAATATTATGTATATATTAAATGAAAATTAAAATGATTTATATATCAACGTAAAGCAAATATAAATTTATAAAATCAAATAAAAAAAAATAATACAAACAATATACTAACAAAAGAATATTGCCATAACTTCAATATGTTTAAAATAAACAAAATAGATTTTATTTTTAAGAAAATTCAATATAGATTTCAATGACTTTGTAAATGAACTAAGATTCTTGTATTGATTTAAATGCTCAATTAACAAAAAAGATTTTTAAAAATATTTAACTTATAGTAACGTATATTCAATGTTTCAAAATTAATTTTGTGGCTCGATAATGAAATGCAAATCAATATCTAATTAGATTCTTTAAACATTTTGAGCAAAAAAAAATTTTACTTTTTTTTAAATTTACAAGAAATAAAATTTTATTAATAAAAAATTAAAAGGCTACTGTAAAAATTCAACAATTAATCTGTTGAATTTCTTTCATATGAAAATGGGGGAAAAAAAATTCCAAATTAAAGCCATATCGAAATGAAAGGTATCTTTAAAAAGTAATGCAAAAATAGTATAGAAATCTAAACATAATGGATTAAGATAATTCTCATCTTTTCTGTAATAACAAATTGATTGAATTAATTTGGGCTTGCCTGTATCTTGTTTAAAATTTACCCTAGAAAGAAGAAAGAACCTATTTTTGTATTTTTTTTATACAAATAAAATAATTTCTTGCAAATAAGTCTATTTATTTTGTAATTGTCATCAACTTTACCGCATAATTTAAGACTGATTTTTTTAAAATTATTTTTAAGTATTTTTAATTAATATAAAATTCATATTTGACAATTTTCTTATTAATTTTCTAAAACAAAATACTAATTAGTAACGCAGATAAGCTAAGATGAGCATTTAAGATTTGATTCAACAGAACAATCAATTTAAAATGATTTATATTAGAAAATTTTCTTTATTTTCAATAATATGGAAGATTAGAAAAAAAAAAATAATAATTCATATAATTTAATGGGAAAATTAGGCATTTGTTTCTTAAAAATAAATTTCAAATAATTCCTATATTTGGGTCCAAGTAGCCTGGCAGATAATGCATTCGGTACTACAAAAACTTGATTCAAAACCTGGAAAGCAATGAAAAACCAAAGTCCTCTATTTATGTGGGGGATGGAAAAATAAATATATAGGTTATAAAATAATTCTGTAATGCTTGAGAAGAAGTTGTGAACCCTTCCTTATGTCAATCTTGGGAAAGTTCATACAAATACAATGCCATGGCCTGTGTGGTATGGTGTAATTCTGAATCTAAAATCTTAGCAACTAAATCATCCAAGTCAAAATGCTGGATATCTTGAAACACATTTCATATTGAATGAAATTATAAGTATACATAAATATTCAAAGTCATTTAAAATTTACATTGTTAAAAGTACCAGAAAAATTATTTTTCCTTTTAGTAACAAAAAGTTTGGGTTATTTAAATCATAAATAAAACAATCCCATTTAATGATAAGAAAATTACTTTTTCCCCAATCAAAGAATTATTTTCATTACTTACAAAACAAAAAAACAAAAAAATCAAGAGAAATTAAATAATAAAATTATATTTAAAATATTTATCAATACAATTCTATTTAAAGCAATTCTCTTGTAAGGAGCCAAAAATGAAAAAGGCTGTACTTATTTATCGACATCACAAATAGCATTAACACATTTGTTTCATTACAACTATAATTTAATCATAGAAAAATATATAACATAGATACTAATAAGAAAAAGTAAATTTTGGCATTATTGAAAACTACGAATCTGCAGCCTACAGAAAGAAAATATTCATTTTTTCCCGCCTAGACAGGTCAATTTGCATCATAAAAAATAATAATTTTTAAAAAGGTTTGAAACACTGGACTTAAGAACATTGTCTGGATCATTTTTTTCTGTCATATATTTTTTGTAAATTAAAACCAGGTTGTAATAAAGTAATATTTTCTAAATATGATGTACAATGCAAACATCAAAATAAAGACAGAGCTCCCAAATACATAATATAATCATAATAGTATTTTTGGCAGCCTAATTAAAAATTTATTAAACTAATCTTAATACAATTTAAAATGCTTCTACTAAGAAGAAAAAAATAGCTTATATTCAAAGCAAAAAACATGCATGTTAAAAGTACTTATTAATAGTACGGAATTACTATTAAAAAACTAAAATTAAAAATATACTTAATTTCAACATTTCCAGTTATTCTGAAATTAAAATAAAACTTAAAAGGTGCAACTTCAATGCCACATGCTCATATTTTAAATGGCCAAGATTAGAAAAATATGCAATTTAAAAACAAAACAAATATAAAATTAAATTATTACAGTTAATGATATGTTAATAATTAATACTTATAATTTAAATAAAATATTTGCTTAGTTTTATATATGCAATTAGAATTTCATATTAGTGAAATTCAAAAAAATCATTAGTTAATTCATTTAGATTTATGAAACAGTATGAAGACCATGAAATATAATTGGTAAATAAATAAGAATATCAAGATAATAATAAAACGAAAAAAATATGAGTATGCAAATTTCTTTTGAATTACAGAATTCAATGAAAAACTTTAATATATCAAACTACCTACTACCTACTAATACTAATAATCAAACATTAAACAACAAAAAGCATTTATTTCATGATATATTAAAACACAGATAAAAAGACATGTTAATGTCTTTTTAAAAATTTACATTCAAAGTACAATATATTGATCCTATACATGAAGCGCTTACATAAATACATGGGAAGATATTTATAACAATTGCAACTAACAATGGGATACGAAATTATCAGATAAATATGCATAAACTCCAATTCAGAAAGGAGGGCATCATAACAATGAAGAAAGACAACATGAGCAGCTAAGTCCTTTTTTAAATTAAAACAGCAAAAAGTCTCTTTATTCTTTATGTAACTTCTTTGCTAACTTAAATAAATAATCACAATAGCAAGTTCTCTTAATACAAGATATATCATCAAAACTTTATTTTGCAAGAGGAATATATTTTCTTTTAATAAAATTAAACAATAACAATCACTTAACGCTTTTATAGGAATGTATGCCTCCAAAATTACAAAATACTTCTCAATTATTTTCAATATACAGCAACCTCTCTTTAATCTGGAATTCAATAGTTCTGCACGTTCTTTAATCTGGCACCAATCAAACCTTCACTTTCATATTTTTTTCATTTTGATTCCAGCATTTGTTGCCCTTATCTACTAGATAGCGAAGCAATGCTGCTCAAATGTTAATTAAATATGTACATGTTTTAATCATTTAAATTTTTATCTAAAGGGGCTTTATATTATATCCCTCTTAAAACTATATTAATGTAAGATAGTTAGACAAAACCGTTAAGCAGATATGCTGAGGTCCCAAATTAAAGAGAAGTTAATGCATTAGAATAAACTTTTTAAATAGTGATATAAATTGTTCATATTTAAAAAAAAAAAAAAAAAAATTTTTTTTTTTTTTGGTAAATTTGAAAATTTTCCCATTAAAAAAATTTAACAATGGGAACAATTAATTTATTTTGTGTAGTTATTAGGAATGTATTCATTACTCCTATTTAAGATAAGTTTTAGATTTTAATTTAAATGAAAGCTTTAAGTTTCATAAACATATTTCAATATGTTATTATTATCCAGAGAAAACTTACGAAACTTTGTCAACAAATTTTAAAAACATTTACATGTTGTTCAAAACAAAATTTAATAAAAAGCTTTATTTTTTTTAAACAGTTCAGAACAAGAACAGTTCAGAATTATGAAAACAGTTATTACATTCACAATCTAATAAGGAGAATCTACAAAAAATTAAATGCCCTGTAAGCTATTCAATAACCAGCATAAAAAGTATATAAATTGAAAAACTGGATTTTTAATCCATGTTTTTAATAGCATAAACTTACTTCAAATTACGCTTAGTAATATGCATAATAGTTTTATAATATACATGAAAAGAACAGTTTTTAGTAATTAATGTATTCATCATTCAAATGAATGTAAATTTTATTATCAGTAAAATATTTTTATTGATGTCTATTTTATTTGAAAAGAAGAGTCCCATACATTAAATGTTGCAAAATCTAGGTGGCAATAACGGAATGACTATGAGATGAAGTGAGCAGGGTTTAAAATTTCACAGCACAAAAATTTCTAATTTTTAACAAATTGGAATTCTTTAATTGAATAATAAAAATCTTGAAACTTGCAAGTAATTGCATTCAAATTATTCACCTATCTATCATCACAAAAGTTAGGTGAAAAACATTTTTTAATAAAAAAAAATTTAGAAATAAATTTTTTAAATGTCTTTCATGACATTTATTGATTTAAAAACTGATTTCTAAATTTAGCAAATTTAAATATATCTTTGTACTGTAACAGCACCAGTCACAATAGATGCATTACAGCATAACAAGAAAGTTAACATGAAGCAATTCTTAAAAGCAGAATAAGAGTTAGCAACTAGCATTGTGCGTAATTAATAAATACAAATACTCAAAAAGAACATTACAAATTATAATTACAATTCTTCTAAGTTACATTTCTACAGTGAGCTGAAATACATTGAGATTTTTTTAAAAATCAGTCAGTGAATAAACTTTTTTTTTATTAATAAAAATAGAAATTAACTTGAAAAAGTTTTCCCCATTTTAGAAATAAAAAGGGTACTTACTAAAACCATTTTAATGCTTCTTATCATATTTAGTCAGAATTCATGATAGAAAACAGATACAATTTTTAAAAGGAAAATACATAGATCTATAATAATATTCAACGTACTGTATTTATATTAATATTTTAGAAAAAGAGAAATCATTTTCAAAATAGAAAGTACCTTAATATTAGAATTTTTTAAAAAATACTCAATAAATCAACTTTATCCTGGAATATACACTGATAGGCTAAATAATTTTTTAAAAAATATTTTTTAATGTATACCAGAAATGGTTTATAATCTAATGCATACTTTTAATTAAATATCACAAGTCTAAATTAAATTTTAGTAAGTATACACAGTCTTGCATTTTAATAAGAATATATAAATTTAATATTAAACTTAATATTTTTTTTTTTTACAAAGTTCAAAAGATTTAACACATAAACAATTTGCATTTTACAACACTAGAGTTTTTCAGAGCAATAATATATATATAATTCTTAAAAGCTCATACACATATAACTACAATAATTATGCAAAATAATAATGATTTCACATATCTGCCTCTTTTCATATATAGTTTCTCTCTCTCTCTCACTCCAACTTCTAAATAGATTTCTTCTCATAAGGTATATTTTACAAAGTCTTACAGCTTTGAACCTTAAGTACCACAAGGAGAATACATTGACCTCTTTGTCTTCAACCATGTCAGAGCTAAAAACTGTAGTTTTTAAATGGAACCCAAGTTCCAGCAAAATAATTTTGTTGGATATTAAAATATCAAACAATAAAAGTAAATTTAATTTTTTTTTTTTTTTATTATATTAAAAAAAAATTTTGATAATATTTTCATATTTTAATAGCAATGCGAGTTTCATTTCAACATTTTTTTTTCTGAGAACTTCTTTTATGATGCTGAAAGTATAATTTGCATTTTCCTTGCAAAACAGAAAACTATCACTAAAATAATGCTCTACTATTGAAGCTCAAATCAAACTTACTGAATCTATATCTGGTTCTCTTTTATTGCAGTTTTCAAGTGGTTCTTTTTTAATCACAATAGGGAGACACTTTTTCACTGAAGAAGAGGAAGAAGATTTTGCCTTTTTTTTTGAAGCACGATTACTGCTGGTAGAACTTCGACGTCTTGGTTTACGGGCTTTCTTTTTTGGAAATTGTCCAGCAGGAGGTTTTGTATTATCTATTACCTAATCAAAATATTATAACATTTTTTTTAATAATGAGTAAAGTAAAAAAAAAAAAATATAATACTGTAAATTCACCTAGATTCCTTTCTTTTCTCCATGTTATAAACTTTTACAAATTTAATCATGAAATTTGAAATCTCCTTACTCGATTAGCAAATATTTCTTATAAATCATTATTGAAATTAAATAATGTATCATATAATTTTAAAATTATTAGTAAATTATACAAATTAATATGCTATTTGGCAACCAATATTTCTTTAGAAGTACCTATGTGGCACAAAAAGTGAATAGAACTCCAATTAATAATTAATAAAAGAGGAAGCAGAGGGTAATTACAGCAAATAAAAGTTTAAAGATGAATAAAAATTTGTATTTTAACATGGATTAAATAGTGAACATGTCTCATGGGAAAAAATTTGGAAGTGGGGAGGGGGAACAAAAGGACGCAATAAGGGATCCATTGCACATGCTATCCATAGAGAGATTGAACAAGATTGGGAGATAGACTGGCAAGACATTTATATTGCTTTTAAAAGAATTATTTTAAATAAATAAAGGTTAAAATATATTTTATTAAATTTTAATCTACATATTTAATGCTATCAATTTACAATGAGTTTAAATACCTGTAAGCAAAATTTAATGGATTTGTTTATATGCTAAGCTTTTGTTTAAAGTAAAAATATTAAACAAGATTAAATAATTTTGAAATATATGTGCATAAATGAAATAGATTAAAAATTTTAATAAAAATCATTAAATTTTTTTACCACGTACAAATTTCAATTTTTATTAAAAAAATTAACTATAGAATTATGTTAATGCCCATGAAAATTTTATCATGCACAAAACTGAATCTTGGTAAAAACTGCAAATAAAATTTAATAATTACAAAAAATTTCAATTAAAAATCCATTTTACTTTGACATTTTGGATATAAATTATTTAGCAGAAGGATATCACATGTAATAAACAGAAAATTAATAACTGCCATGAAAATTTATGGGGAAAAAAAAGATGTATTTAAATGTTAAGTAAACTGTACATTTTCCTTAATTAAAAGATTACCAATGACTATTAAAAATTCATTTGAAATATCTAGACCTTTCCCCTCACAAATAAAATTAACATGTACTGAAAGGATTGTAATAATTAGAATGTATAATTTATGTATAAAATAAATTTACTGATTCATTATATTTATAAACAGATGCAGCAATATTAGAACAAGTTTACAGAAATATTAAATATTTTTATTATATTTATTTTCCTTTTTTGTAATTTTCAGTTTTAATTTCTTTTTATAAAATGAATATATATATATATATATAACATGAATAATAAGAGCTTGACAGAGGTGACTGTAGGTACCACTAGAATTTTCTGAACTGCATGTCAAAGAAATTGTACACAACAAATTTGATGCCCCCCCATCACCTTTCTAACAAAATTGTACTGTAAAATGTTAAAGAAAATATTACATAGTCCAATTAATATGTTGCATTTTATTATTGTCTACATAAATAATACGAATTATTTAAATATATTTATTTCAGAGATAGAGTAAATATTTTCAGAATAATAACATGAAATAGAGTTAAATTTCTGGAATTAGCAGTTTTAAATTTTCAGAGCACAATCCATACTTGGATCTTAATTTACCACTACTAGTTATTAGAAGATCTAATTAAAAAATATTTTACTTTTTATTTATAAAATGAACTTGAGCTATTTCAATTTTAAAACCTATACAGCTGTAGTTGGAATAATTATATTGCAGATTATGTCAATAACTTACAATTACTTTTCCTGATTTAGAAGAAGGAGTCCAAGCAGGATCTGAATCACTATCATCAAAATTTTCAAAATGGTCCGAGATATAATCAGGTGGTTCCTCTTTGATTGAAGGACCTAAAATAAAATTCAAGAAGATGGGATTCTTCTATTCAGATTATTTTTAATAATAATAGAAACATTTTAATTTTTAATAACAATCAACACATTTTTCCCAATAAAAGTGTGATTTTTAAATATTAAAACCCTGCACTATAAATTAGCCATTGCTATTTAATAATTATTTAAAATTAAAAAAAAAAAAAAAACTGGTTTAATATTTTTTTTATATAAACACACTTTGGTAGCTCTTTATACTGCAAACTTATTTTACTAAATTATTTAGATCTATTTCATTTCCTATATGTACAATGGCTAAGTATAATCTGTTATTTCAAAGTGAAAATATTAATATGAGGCAAGCATTAATATAAAATGTTTTGTTCAATTGTGAAAACCTTGAAAATATTTACTTGCATAAAACTAATGAAGAAATTGTGGATTAATATATTATTTAAAATATCTGTTTGAAGTAAATTGCAATAATGAGAAGAATACTTAAAAGAACTAGAAATGAGATAATGGAAATATTTTATGCCATGTATAAATTTAACATTAATAATTTTTCTACAACATATTTTTATTGCAAAATTTTGTGGTAATTATTTTCATCATAATCAGTTTCTATTTAAAACCAATCATGACAAAAATGATTAATTCAAATAAAATCATTAAAAAGTGGAAATATATATAAATAAAAAACAATACTCAATCTTTTCAGCTATAAATATTTAAATATAGCTGAAAAAGATTGAGTATTGTTTTTTATATATATATATTGTATTAATAGATAGCTTTTGGTAGGCTACAATAAAAGTTTTTACTAATAATGGTAAAAAAATCATTAGTAAAAGAAAACTTGTAAATAAAAATAAAAATTTTCATCTCATTACGAAAAACAAACTTACTTGCCTTCAAATGAGAAGAAAAGTCTACAGATCATTTCTATCTCTAATTTTATTGAAATACAAGTTAAATTTAACAAGAAAGACTTGTCTTTTAACGTGATTGCATGACATATCATAATAATATTTCTCTTCATTATTTCAATATAAAGGAAACCATCTAGAGACTTTTGATCCGATAAATCAACTAGAATATGAAAAAAAAAAAGGACAATTTTCCCAATGGTCTTCAATAAGAAACCTGACAGATATAAAAACACTCATAGAACAAACTTGACACAATCAAAATAAATTTCTAAAAAAGCATATTGGAAATTTCATTAATTATTAATATTGAAAAATAAAATTTAATCAATTGTAAATTATTAGATTTTTTTTTATTACAATAATTTTTAAATAGTTTTTTTTACATACCAGGTTTGGGTTCTTCCACCAAGTTTCCACTTTTCCTGCTTCTAAGAGACCTTAATCTTTCAGATACCCCTTCAGTTGAGACTTTATTAGTGGTAGTTGAAGTACTGTTCAATACTTTTGAGTCTGCTGTATAAACATTTGCTCCTGTATTAGTTTCAGTTTCTGCTGCAGGCAATGTCTTGCGTTTTCTTCCAGATTTTTTCGACATGTTTACTTGCTTGTCAGAATTTATCGATACAGGTGGTTTTTCAGCTCTGCCTGCCGGAAGAGTTTCAGAATAATTAGTGAAAGTAACATTTTCTTTGAAGTCATAAGATTTAGCACTATTTTTTCCTTTGGCACTAGGCTTTTCTCTTATTTTATATAAATTACCTGTTAAATTCATATGGTTGCTTTCCTCCTCAGAATCAAATTCTCGCTTAATTTTATGAATAGGTATCATTTGAACATCGTATTCTGAAGAACTTCCATCACTTACAGTCACGGGGTCATCAAATGCCCCACTACAACAATACCATTCTTATGGATTATATGGATCCATTTTGATAGTGAGTTTAAGACTAATATGTTCATTCTTCTTTTTCTTGTGGTATTTCTTTTTTGTTATTTGAGGAGTGTTTGGTATCCATTGATCATTACAATGAATATTTCTGTAATCCTTAAAATTTAAGTAATTAGATTGACAATATGAATCTTTATTGACACTATTTCTGGTTCTACGTTGTGTCCTACGAGCAGGTTTTAATACAAAGGGTTTCATTTCTATGCAAACATCATCCTGTCTCATGTCACATTTTATCTCAGACATGTCATTAGCCAAAAATATTATTATTATTAAGAGTTTCATTTCTTTCTTTTTCATTACAAAAAGCATTTAACTCATTTTGAACATGGGAAAAAGGATCAATAGTAGGTACTATTCTTTCATTATTCAATCTTCGCAATCTACCTTTATAATAACCTACATCATTCATTGCATGAATATTTTCTGCAGTCACTGAAGCTCCAGAATTAAAGATATCCTGATTCTTTCTTGAGATTCGGCCTCTCCTCCATCTATTACCACCATTTACATCTACTTGGCGTCTTCTACTTCTGCGGCCTCTTTTTTAGGAAAATTGCACAGAGAATTTCCTGGATGACTTTGATCTAAAGAGGAACTATAAGTATACTTAGTATTAGAAGATATTGATCCACCATTCATGTGATCATTGAATACAACAGGCTGATGAATCACATTTTTATTTGAATTCCCCACAATTGAAGAAGAATTTGGGTTATATTCATTCGTCTTAGTAGAACGTAACTGCCTACTAGCAACAGTAATACTTTCAGATTCCAAAATGGTAAGATCATTTTCTAAGAAACTTGGCATGGAATTGGAAGGGTCCTGTTCATGAGCCCCAGAATCAACATGAGAATTAAACAAGTCTAGAGCCCCTTTGTCATCAACTATATCAGGTGAATTAAAAATAAACGGTGAATCTATCAGACTAGACATCATTGAAGATGGCACAGGATGAACTGAATTTGCATGGGAATTCATCATCGATGAACAGGGAGCAAATTTAGGTGGGTGCATGGATTGCCTAGCATGAATATTAGAGGAATGAGATCTATAAGGAGTTTCATGGCTTATTTTAGCTGACATGTAATTTGAACTTGATATTGTAGCAGATGGTGTAGAAGCAATGCGCCCATAATGCAACCTTCTTTCAGGGGGACTGAACTAAGACGAGAATGATTCCTGGATGACAGTCTTGAATTATTTCCATTTGATATCTGTTTAGGATGCATGGCTGGATAAATTGAAGAATAAGATGAAGATGAATTCTGGTCACGTGCATAAACACTGTACTCAGTATGATAATCATGTGTATTAGACAGCACTGACTGTGATCCATGGTGGGACATGTTTTGAGATTGTGGAGTGTTATAACATAAAACATTGGTAGCACTACTACTGGGACTGTGTTGATTTTTATGTCCATTCCTGGTAGAAACTCCATTTAAATTATTTACGTACGCTCCACCATTCAGTGGTGAACAGGGTGGCATAGAGACATGATTAATGGGGTCAATGTTAGTGAAAGGAGATGATGGATAAGAATGCTGAGCCACAGAAGGACTTTGAGGCATAGGGCTCTGTAAACTATTATAAGCTCCAAAATTTGTTTTTGGACTGGAATAATAGTCACTTGGAGATGAAAAATTAGATGACGTAAGAGAGTTAACAACAGGAGACAAGGAAGCTGTATCACCCGAGTACGCTGACTGTACTGATAGAGGTGCAGGAGAATAAATGTTAGTAGTGTCACGGTCAGAATAATGTCCATTACTATAGGATGCATTGACAGTTTTGGAAACAGGTGAAACAAAGTTTTCATTATTTCTTTCATAGCAATTCCTACGAGGCTTAACAGCTTCATGTGGAAGAACTCCGAATGGACCAGGAGATCGCTGATCCATGCTGGAGGAAAATGACAAAGATGGCACTTGACCTGTATAACCACCATTCTCACCATTAAGAAAATTATCCCCTTCATTTCGAGACAACGAACTCTGTAACCGAGTGAAGTTGTTTATTGAAGATTGATTTTCTTTTACAGTTATTGAAATATTCTGTAGCTTCTTTAGGAGAAATTAATGATTCATAACTTGGATTTGGCATAAGAGAAATAGCAGAAGGATCATTTGCTCTTGATGAAGCTGAAATTTGTAAATTTTGACAGGATGATAAATGTAACGAATTGGAATTTCCACCTCCATAACTATTTAAAGGATCTTCTAAGGAAATTGAATGTGGGAGATGTGGTGATCCACTTCTCAGAAATGACTGCTGGTTGTTGTAAGGAGACCACGGACTTGAGTTCATATTTATAACAGAAGTATCATGGTTATCCTGCAAATGATGATTCAGGAGCTAAGCAAACCATTTAATAAACAGATAATAAAGAACAACGATAACCTCATGTTCAAATATTATCTACGTTTAAAAGCTAGTGCCATTTAAAGAAAAAAACAGATAAAAATTTCTGGAAATAAAAAAAACGAGCACTACAATTTCAAACCAAACCTAAATTTGCTCAAATAATTCAACAGAAATAAAAAGCAAAATATTAAAATTGAAACAAGCAATACAAGAAAAATTGGAAGCAAATATATAATAATTTAAATCATACAGAATCAAAAATTAGCAAGCAGAAATTAGCTTTAGGCTGAAAGCTAAAGAATGCAGCTAAAAATACTGCTAGATACAAAGCGATAAACAGATTTTTTAATACATGATGACAAAATCATATGTAGATAATTTTTTTTAATTGTTATTAATTAAAAATTAAT
The DNA here is from genome assembly GCA_021605095.1 of Caerostris extrusa. Taxonomy (NCBI): domain Eukaryota; kingdom Metazoa; phylum Arthropoda; class Arachnida; order Araneae; family Araneidae; genus Caerostris; species Caerostris extrusa. Next base: position 32,809 of record BPLR01019863.1, read on the forward strand.
TTTATTAAATTAGATGAAACATTAATTAGGATCAAACCATTTTTATTACATTTAATGCTTGTGGCATTAAATGGTAGATATATATAAAACAAGTTATATATCTAAAAACAAGTTATATAAAATAATTACAACATAAAAACATTCATTATATTATATGTGTGCAAGGGCATGTCAATATGTATAAAGAAATTAACTTACATTACCCAGGAAACTTCTTTAAAGTACAGGAAAGAAATCAAATTAATGAACAAATAAATTTGCATAAATTCTGAAAGCAATCTTACTTTTTTATAATTATATAAATTATTTTTTAATTTAATTTTAATGCATGATTAAGACTAATGAATATTCCCATCAAGAAATTAACAACAGATTATTATTCAAATAAAAATTCACTATTTATTCAGATAAAAAAAATTTAAAAAGAAAATGTTAATATTTCACATTTAAATATCCATCAATTATGTATATATATATAATATTCCATTTATAATATAATATCCTATATAACATTACTAATACTGATTTAGTGCTGATTTTAAAATTTATTTTGATTATTTAATCAGAATAAAAATCATCAGAAAAATCAAAGAAAATTAATTATAATGATAAAGAAAAATTACATAAGAATTGGATTAAAAAAAAGGAGTAAAATGACTTTTTCGGATAGAAAATAAAATTTTGAAAACATATTTGTCAAAATATTTTTAAATTGTTTTTATCAAAAGTAAAATAATTGCTTTAATACATAATAAAATCAAGATTAGTTTAATTACTAGTCAAAAAATAATAGAGTACTAGAGAAATTAACAAGAAGTAAAATTAAAAATTGATATTTTTTAAGAATTTATTTGCAAATTTAAATTAAAAATGTAAAGAAATTAAAAAAATGTTTACTTTTCAAAAAACAAAATCAAGCTGTATATTCAATTTTTTTAATTTAAAAAAAAAAAATCTTTAATACATGATTTATCGAACATATACATAAAATAATTTACTGATATTTTTTTTAAATTATTCTTCATATTAGAATCATTACACTCAAGATTCACATGATAGTGAAATAATAAGAGTTGATCTGCCGTGCTATGGATTATTCCGCATATCAAAAAACACACATTAAGCCACTAATACATCAACAAGAAAAGCACAACACAATATAATACCATGCAAAAAAACCTAATCAAATAACAATACATAAACAATTATTTTCTCTACATGGTAATTTCTAAATAGTTATTAACCAACTAAATATATTTTCTTTAATTTAGTTAAAAATTTGACATCTACTTCTCTCTAAAATGAAAAACATGGATACCAAACATCAGCTGAGTTAAAACACAAATTCAATTAAAAACAAACAAAAGTAATTCACAATTTAGAATGGAAATGTGATTAAAAAGTGATTGATATGTATACTTACGGAATTTAGATTTCTTAATGGTAGAGACAACCGCTACTGAATGAGAGTCACGAACATCAATCATAAAATCTTAACATAGTGACTGAGAGAAACCAATGGCATTATCGAACTCTTACTAATTATAAAACAGGGAAAAGCGATCATCATGCACCAACAAGAGATAGAACAGAAAACTTGAAAGTTTTCCTTTATTACCGCATGATGGTCACAATAGAGCGCTTTCCGATAATTAAAAATATTAAGTAAATAGTAAATAAATTTAATTGGTAGAATAGAAAATCAGCATGAAATGATTAATATTCAGTTAAAGGCAATTTTATTTTAAAAAAAAAAAAATCAATTCAGATAATTGATAGAAATAATTCAATAACTCTTTCAAAAATTGTCTGACAGATGACTTCTCTGAATTTCGTTCCAATATTAAGTTGAATAAAGAATCCAGTAAAAACACGAAGCGTTCATCTACTCAATTTGATGGAAGTAGGAAAGAAAAGTCACGATGAATAGATAATAGTAATCGTATGAATTGAAAAAAAAAAAAAAAAAAGAAAGAAAGAAAATGTAATTTCAGAAAAACATTGGTGATTGAAAATGTAACATGAAATTTATGATCACTAAAGAAGCAGAACAAAATGGAGCAACAACAGAAGAATATAATTCAAACAACAAGGGAGGGAGTGATATATAAAAGAATAAAATCATTGTTTTGCAACTCAAAAAGAGTTAAGGCCAATAGAAGAAAAAAAAAAAGTGAAATAAATTAAAAGATCAAAACTCTCATTTAGAGTCAAGGTCAAAGGAGAATGTTTACATTGGAGAAGATGAACTGTTACTGTCAGTTTGTTTCTGTAATAAATCTTAGAGAGCAGAAAAAGCGTATCCGTTATAGTAAAATATCTAAAAAGAGATGGGGAGAAGAAAGGGGGGAGGGAGATTAAACCATTGGAATAAAAATTGAAATGAATGTGAATTAATATTGGAAGAAAGAAGTTATTGAACACAAATAGAAAAAATAAGTGAAAGCTAATTATGATGGTTTGAGGCTTCGATTCCATTTAAAAGTAGAGTAAATATACTTGTATTTTCCATGAAAAATGCGTAAATATAGTTTGTGTCTTGATGAGGGTTTTCGTGGGTAACAAAATAGTATTGAAGAAATTTCTAGAAAGTTTTGTAATATAGTTGTCTATAGAATCAATTTTTAATTCGAATTATGAATTGTAGATGTCGAAAATGATGTCGAACTAGAACTTTTGATTTGTATGTCACGTGAACACTTTTCCTCTTAACTGTAACCAACCGTACTTCGGTTTAAGAACTTACTTCCTTGTTAGTCGTTAGCCGCGCTAAGATGCGGTTTCTCTGTCTGTATGTCCAGTAAATTTTGTATCATCTCGTCATTAATATGCTTAATAAAAAAGTATTTTAAAAAGAATATTGGAATTAATTTTCTACTTCCTCGCCCCTTTGATATCTCACTCTTAATATTCCTGGGAACTGGAAAGGGTAAGAGAAATTTTGTATGAACCTTTTCTAGTTTTATTTTGGAGGATTGTTTTGGTGAGGTAAAATTTTGGCATCCTTGCCGGGATTGTAGTCAGTTAATATTTAGATGAGATACTTTTAATTTTGAAATGGCGAGTGACGAAAATAGTAAAGAGAAATTATATTTGTTAAAAAGAAACGGGTGTTTCTAGAACATCCGTTACAAAATTCTAACAAAATTAGAATCGGAACTATCAAACATTGAAGAAATAAAATAGAAGAAGAATTAGTTGAAATGCTAACTGCTAAACATGACTCGTTAAAAGAGATAGATAACAAATTAGAACCCTCTTTACGAAGTAGAAGATATTGAAACTGAAATTAAAAATACAGACGAATATGATGAAAAAAGTTGCCCTGTGGAAATTTCGTGCAAATAAAAAAATTCGCTTGTTAAAAAAAGAATTGAGTGAAAATAAATGCAAAAACACGTTCCGAACAAAATAAAGAATTAAATGAGTCGAAACAAGTGGATAGTGTAAGAGCAAAATTGCCGAAATTAAATATTTCAAAATTGTATGGTGATATCAATCAATGGCTAACGTTTTGGAATAGTTTTGAATCTGCCATTCACAATAATGATTTATTAAATAAAGTAGATAAATTTAATTACCTTAAAGCTCATTTAGGTGGTACTGCTTTAAATACTGTAGAAGGTTTTTGTATTTCTGCTTCTACGTATGATTCGGCAATTAATTTATTAAAAAGAAAGATTTGCAAGAGAAATGATCTATTGATACATACTCATATGAATAATATTTTAAACATAAAATCATTGAGAAATTCCAACGATATTTGCTCTTTTAGAAAATTTCTATGACAAAAATTTCAACAGAATTAAGAAGTTTGGAAAGTTTAGATTTGAAAACAGAAAATTATTCCGCAGTTCTCTGCCCAACAATTTTAAAAGCCCTTCCTCAAGATATTCTTATCGAATATAATAAAACTGAGAATGAAAATGCTTATAATAATATCGAAGAACTACTGAAGTTTTTAGCTTTGACCTTGAGATCGAGAGAATGTGCAGCCATGATGAGCAATAATTTCGCAAACACTTCTGATTTTCGACCTCGGCCTTTTCGCCTCCTCGATAAAGTAAGCAACCGCGGCTCAAGAAGTAATAAATTAGGCTGGGAAAGAATTCCTTCAGCAGCAGAATTAGTTTCGACTAATGTTAAAGAAAGAAATAAAAAATACAACAAATTGCGTTTTTTTGTGAGTCATCGGATCATCCTAGTTCTACTTGTGAATACGCAATAAATTTGTCTATTGAAGAAAGAAAATATTTTGATGAAAAAGGGAGCTTGTTTTAAATGTCTTGAAACTAAAAAACATATTTCTCGATTTTGTAAGAGTAATGTAATTTGTTCCCACTGTTCAGGAAAACATTCTTCGATCATGTGCTTTTCAAAATTTAAACAGAAACAAATTAATAAAAATGAATCTTCAGAAACTACTGTTCTTACCAATCAGTCATTTTTGAATGAAGTTTATTTGCAAACATTAGTAGTTCGAATCCAGAATAAAAACTTAGAACATTATATTCGGGTAATTATTGATTGATCACAAAGAAGTTATATATCAAAATTTGCTGCTGAAAATATGGGTTTTGATATAAAAGGAGAAGAATTGATTACTCATGGGCTATTTGGAGGAACAGAAATCACTGAACGCCATAACCGTTATTTGATACAATTAAGTAGTTTAGATAAAATGAATAATATCAAAATAGAAGTAATGGATCAAAACAAAATTTGTGCATCAATTCCCAAAATTAGAAGTTCAGACTGTATAAATGATTTAAAAGATAAAAGAATATATTTGAGCAGACATTTCGCCTAAAAGCAAAATTTGCTTGCATGAACAAAATACTAATGAGATTCATGTTTTATTGGGGCAGATGTTGCAGGATATTTACAGGAAAAGTGGAACATCTTCCATGTGGATTAGTAGCTGTTCAGACAATTCTGGGATGGACAGTAATGGGAAAAATTACTGATGCTAAGTTAGATAGTTCTCTTCTTTTGTTCTGTCATTAGACATAAATGATGCTAAAATTACAGACTTATGGAATTTAGATTCGTTGGGTATTTTAGATCCTAGCGAAAAGCAATCGAAAGAAGAAATGTAGAAATTAGTTTGGGAACATTTCGAATCAACAGTTAGCAGAGAAAATGACGGAAGATATATAGTATCTCTTCCTTGGATAGATAGATGTCCTTCAATTCCTGATAATAAATATTTGGCCCAGAAACGTTTAAAAATACTGTTAAAAATTTGAATGCAAACAACTGTTTAGTAGAGTATGAACAAGTGTTTAAAGAATGGGAAGAAGAAGATGTTATCGAAGAAATAGTACCTGATCCAAATTGTAATGAAGTCTCAAGTGTACACTATTTGCCGCATCGAGCTGTCATAAAAGAAAATCTACTACCAAAATAAGACCAGTTTTTGATGGTTCAGCTCGTGTTAATAACTCTATATCTTTGAATGATTGTATTGAAAAAAGGACCCAATCTCATTGAACTGATTCCAGCTGTTTTGAATCGATTTAGGTTGGGTAACATTGGTGTCACTGCTGATATTCGTCGAGCATTTTTACAGATATCTTTAAATGAAAAGGACAGAGACTATTTACGCTTCTTATGGTGGAAAGAAGGTGATCCTGAAAATGAAATTATTTATAGACATTGTAGAGTTGTTTTTGGCATTAATTGCAGTCCCTTTTGTTAGCTCCAACTCTCAATCATCATTTGAATCAGACAACCAAAGAACTTAAAGAGATAGCTGAAAAGCTACAAGAATCTTTATATGTGGACAACTGCGTAGCAAGTGTTGATTCAGAAGAAGAATTAAAGTATTTTTGTAATGAATCACAGAAATTATTGCAATCAGCTAAATTTGATCTACGTGGTTGGAAACATACTAAATTTAAAGAAACTGTATTGAATCAAGAGGAGAATGAAGATGAAGTCGAAGTTCCTTTGTTAGGTTTATCTTGGAATACAGTTGATGATACTTTATCATGTGATTTTAGAAAATTTAAATTAGAAGATGAACCCATCACAAAAAGGAAAATATTGTCCTTAGCTCATAAGATTTTTGATCCAATAGATTCACTTGTCCTGTGACATTAGTTCCAAAGATAATACTACAAGAATGTTGGAAAATCAAAGTTTCTTGAGACAAAAATTGCCAGAAAACATAGTAAAGATGTTTAAGAAGTGGAAAACCGAATTATCGAATTAAAGAAAATTGCTATCCCTCGAAGATTATCCCTGATTTTCATTCAAGCAGGGTAAAATGTCTATACACGTATTTTGTGATGCCTGCAAAACATCTTATGCTACTTGTATATTTCTAAGAAATGAGTTTCAGGATCAAGTGACTTGCCAACTTCTTCAAGCAAGATCCAGAGTAGCCCCTCTAAAGAACATAACTATCGTGAGGTTAGAATTACTAGCCTGTTGTATTGGAGCAAGACTTGCTGATACAGTTAAGAAAGATTTGAAACTTGAAGATGTTGATGTATTTTATTGGTCAGACTCTATGGACGCTTTACATTGGATCAAGAAAGAAGGCCCATGGAAGACATTTGTTGAAAATAGAGTCAAAGAAATTAGAAAATTATCTGAAGTAACTTCATGGAAATTTGTACCTGGTCATCAAAATCCAGCTGACCTTCCCTCACGAGGTTGCAATGCCGAAGAATTAGTGAAATCTCAATGGTGGGAGGGACCTAGTTGGCTCTATCAATCTTTTAAAAAATGGCCTACTTCTGAAGTGTTTCCTGATTTAGAAGTTGTTAATTCGGAAAAAGGAAAAGTTGTTATATCTGCATCTAATATCGAAACTGAAACTTTTGAATATTTTTTAAGAATTTCGTCTTACAAAAAAGATCGTAAGAATTATGGGGTGGATACTTCGTTTCATCAACAATATTAAGAAAAGGGTAAATAAAAGAACTTTTGTAACTTAAATGTTGAAGAATGTAATAAAGCCGAGAAAATAATTTTAAGAAAAGTTCAAAGAGAATGTTTTGAGAAAAACAGAAATCTTTCAATGCAGACCTATTTAGATCCAGATGATCTCCTTAGAGTAAAGACAAGAATTATACAAAGAAAAGATCAAGACAGTTTTCGATATCCAATTTTGCTACCATCAAAGCATCATATAGTAGACAAATTAATATTTGACAAGCATGTTGAACTTTGCCATGCAGGTATACAAGTCTTGATGTCAACGTTACGAGAAGAATATTGGATTATAAAAGCAGAAAGACTATTCGTCAAGTCATTAGAAACTGTCTCCGATGCAAAAGATTTTCCATACATCCTCTGCAATCTATTAGTGCTCCACTCCCCGAAGATAGAATAAGAGAAGCTCAAGTATTCGAAGTCATTGGTGTAGATCTGTGTGGACCATTGTTTTTGAAAGACAACAAAAATGTTGGATTGTCTTATTTACTTGTGCTATTTTTCGTGCTGTTCATTTAGAACTTGTAAGTTTTCTTTCTACAGATAGCTTCATATTAGCTTTAAGAAGATTTATCTCTCGTAGAGGAAGACCTTGTACAATATATTCTGATAATGGTACAAATTTAGTTGGTACATCTAATGAACTGAAATCTGTTAATTGGGAAAAAATAGAAGAATTTGCTGCCATTAAGAAGATTAATTGGAAATTAAATCCGCCATCAGCCCCATGGTGGGGTGGATTTTGGGAAAGACTTATTGGTATGTTAAAAGGAATAATGAGAAAATCTTGGGTAAAGCTAGTCTGCATTATGAAGAAATGCATACTGTTATATGCGAAGCAGAAAGCATAATTAATTCAAGACCATTAACATATCTGTCTGAAGACATAGAAGATCTTATTGCACTTACACCAGCAATGTTCATTCAAGAAATAAAAGAAGTTGGAATGCCGGATTTAGATCAGATGGATTCTAAAAGAATGAATAAACGATTTATGTATAGACAAAGACTTCGTGAAGATCTCAGAAGGCGATTTCGAAATGAATACCTTGGTCAACTAAAAGAATTTTCCAAACTCCAGGAAGAAGCAAAAATTAAGGAAGGTGATATCGTCTTGATTGGTGATAGCAACATGAAAAGACTAAATTGGCCTTTAGCAAAAAGTAGTGAAACTTTTTCCTGGTAAAGACAATAAAGTTCGAGTTGTTGAATTGAAAACCAAGAATGGGTGTTTCATAAGACCTATACAGCGCTTATATTCATTAGAAATTAGACAAGATGAAAGGTGTGCCTTGCAGAGTAGGACTCCACTATCTGACTCCTTCCGCAACAAGTGCCCCGACGCTGATGATTCCACATCAGATCCAGTGACTGTCATCGAATCCAGTGATTGTCCTCAATCTATTGACTGTCAACCATATGACAGGTGTGATAATAGTGATACTTATCAGACATCCCGTTGCAGAAGAATCCTGAGATCTCCTAATCGATTGACTTATGATTTTGAGTTTCATTATTCTCTTGAAACTCAAAGGTGGGAGAATGTCGAAAATGATGTCGAACTAGAACTTTTGATTTGTTTGTCACGTGAACACTTTTCCTCTCTTAACTGTAACCAACCGTACTTCGGTTTAAGAACTTTACTTCCTTGTTAGTAGTTAGCCGCGCTAAGATGCGGTTTCTCTGTCTGTATGTCCAGTAAATTTTTGTATCATCTCGTCATTAATATGCTTAATAAAAGTATTTTAAAAAAGAATATTGAATTAATTTTCTACATCCCGCCCCTTTGGTTATCTCACTCTTAATATTCCTGGGAACTGGAAAGGTAAGAGAAATTTTGTATG
>BPLR01019864.1:0-69153 GCA_021605095.1 Caerostris extrusa
GGGTAAATGCACGTTTCAAGGTCTTTTGGGTTAATACTTGCCCACATGTTGTTGCTCAAAGGGTTTCTTGCAGCTTTTCCTCCTCCAACAAAACAGTTCAAATCATATAGGCATCAGCTTAAATGTTTATCTTTCTTTTTACAGGAGAGAGAGTTAACACCGGTGCTCAAGGCCCGTGGGGGATTGGGGCACATGCAGCCATCTACATCTTTTCTTTCACAGGGCCATAATTATATGTCATTATTTTCGGCATTTGCTTTTTATATTATACTACTGTGCCTAAAGTGGGCAATTTTTTTCAAAAACTCTTTATTTATTCTTCAAATTTATTTCATCTTCAAAAAGTAATCCCCTCCGGACACAGTGCATATACCATGTTTTTTTTCCAATCCTGTGCATGCTAAAATGTCATCGGCAGGGGGATGGCCTTCCAAACGGCATCTCCGTTGGAAGATCTCTTTCGTCGATTCAAAACGAGTGTCACGGAGTGGGATCTTTTGAGTTTAGGGAATAATAGCAGAAGTCCTTGCTTAAATTTGCAGAATACGGTGGTTGTGGAATGATATAGGTTTTATTTTTTGAAAGCGAAATAGTCACGAAGAGACTCAAATGCGGGTGTGAACTGCGCATCAGAGTTTTTCGGTACTACCAATCGAATTTGACCAGTTTTAGGGCACAAAATGGGTGTGACGAATGCTTTTTTGAAATTCCAACACCAAATAATAAGGTCTCTAATTGTAAAACATTTGACGGTTTGTAAGTACCAATCTTTTCACGGACGTGAGAAGCGCTGGCGTCGGTTGAGGTTGGAAGCGATCGACAGAGGGGCTCTTTAAACTTCAAAGGCCGTTCCTCTGCCTTCTTTTGAACTTCATTTATACCACTTCTAAGCATTTCCTTCCAGGCTCTGGAACCTTGCTCACCAGGCACCTTCTGCAACATTCTATACGTTTCCGCAAACAAAATTGAATGCAAATTCTTTGCACAATTAATTCAAACATTTCAAAAATCGCCGGAATCAGTTTTTGGCACGTCTCACAAAGCCGGCGTCCACTCGAACACGCAGGGCTATTACCTGACACGTTTTTTACAGGTAATCTGAGTTCAAGATGAGTCACCAGCATTGAAAGGGAAAAGAAATTTCTTGAGCCAGGGTTTTCAAGGAGAATTGATCATATTACTTTTGGACTACAGTAGTATATAGGCATTTTGTATATATACATATTTAGTTTTTGTTTTTAAAGTCATATTGCGAATACACGTTTTGTTTTATACTTACTTATTGATGTTGATGAAAAGAAAAAATTGAAAGTTATCTTTTGCCCTAATTGAATTTTAAAAAAAGTATACAATCAAATATTAGAATATATATTAATCGATGTTTTATAATTTGTGAAACGAAGAGGTTACGATTTTTCAGTGATGCTCTTGTATAGATGTATGGTACCCATGTACTTATCATGCATTTTATTCTTGTCCAAGAATATGAATTCTATTGTTCAATATTAAATTAGCCATTGGCATTGGCTTGTTTCTGTAAATCATTATTTTTTAATATTCTCAAAACGTATAACATGTTTTAAAAGGGCATCAACTAACCGTGGTTTTAACTACGTAACGTAATCAAATGTTTACCTGTTTGAGTCAATACATATTTGAGAACTAACATTTTCAATAAAAATTTAATTTTAATTATAAAAATAATAAATATGAATTATTTGATTAACCATATTTACAGTTGAACAAAATATTAAAATAACTTATCAAATCATCTTGCAAAATAAGTTAACTTTGATAATAATGATGACTTTATGAGGGCATCACTACAAACACGTTGTTTAATAAAAAATGATGACTCTATGAGGTCATCACTACAAACAAATAGTCTTTAATAATGATGACTTTATGAGGACATCACTATAAACGAGTTGTCTTTAATAAAAATGATGACTTTATGAGGACATCATTAAAAAAATTGTCTTTAATAAAAATGATGATTCTACGAAGACATCACTACAAACAAGTTGCCTTTAAAACAATGATGATTTTATGGGGCATCACTATAAACTAGTCTTCTTTTAATAACAATAATGATTTTATGAAGGCATCACTATAAACAAGTTGTCTTTAATAAAATGAGGATTTTATGACGATATCACTTTAAACGAGTTGTCTTTAATGAAAAATGAGGATTTTATGAGGACATCATCACAAACACATTGTTTTAATAAGAGTGATGACTCTACGAGGTCATCACTACAAACAAATTTTCTTGAATAGCAATAATGATTTTATGAGGACATCATTACAAACACATTGTCTTTAATAACAATGATGACTCTATGAGGGCATCCCTACAAACAAGTTTGTCTTTAATAACAATAATGACTTTATGAGGTCAACACTATAAAACAAGCTGTCTTTAATAAAACTGAGGATTTTATGAGGATAGCATTATAAACAGTTTGTCTTTAATAACAATGATAACTTTACGGGAACATCACAAGTTGTCTTTAAAAACGATAATGATTTTATGAGGGTATCACACAAACAAGTTGTCTTTAAAAACAATGATGATTTTATGAGGGCATCACTACAAACAAGTTGTCTTTAATAATGATGAGGATTTTATGAAGATATTATGATGATAGTAAAATTATTAAGTTAAGAATGGATTGAAATCTGAATTAATAAAAAACTATTATGTATCATGCTGTGTGAAACATCAGAAATTTATAGTATGTTTGGACAGCAGGAAGCAGTAGCACAACGTTACTTAAGTACAATTTTGTGATTACTTATCTCACTGTAGATCAGGCTTAGTTTTAATCATGATTTTGACCTCTCCGAAAAGTTCATTACCTCAGTGGATTTAAGATGCTGCGAAAGCGTGTCAAATGATGTCATCGTCTGTCACATCTTCTGTAAAACAGACACTGTCGTCAATAGTAATAAATGTCCTTCGATGTCTTCTCTAAATTCGTTCTTTCTGGAGGTATTTAATTTTTAAATGTTATAAATTTTCCGCCAAAAAAGATGAAAATTATTTATCTTCATTAATTCTTTATTGGATCTTTTTTTTTTTTTTTTTAAATACAGTTTAGTTCCAGAACAATTTCTGTTTTTACTAAAATCGAAACAATACATAGTTAGAATTGCGATGAATAAATTTTATCTGGTTTTATTTATTATCATGTGAACATGATGTTGTCCTGGTTAGGGGTCCGTGACGTTATCCGAAAAGGAGGGTCAAGCAACTAAAAACTCCATTGCGAATGTTGGCGAAAAATGGTACTTTGGGCCCCTTAACGCTTGAAATGATTCATGAATAACGTTAATCTTCAGAATTTTCTGGAGAATTTTGCGTTTGCTTGAAGTTTTTTGTAGTGTGGTTTCGAATTACTTTTCATGTTTTGAATTGAGATTTTAAACATTTGTATATCCAATGGCTATAAGTACTCGTAGTGCGTTGATCAATTCCTTCGTTTTGAAGTTTCACATTTATCACTTTTTGGCACATTTTCCCGTGCCTATTGAGCTGTATAATGCTTTTATTGTATTTGAATATTTCATTCTTTTTCTTATGCCTAGAATTTTCAAACTTTGATATATTCTTTTGGCTATTGAATGTTATAGTGTTTCTTGTAGAATTTGAATATTTCATTCCTCATTTACGACTACATTTTTACCTTTTTAATATATTCTTTTAGAGATTCCTGAACAATTTATTCTTCATGAAGTTCTTGATCTATTTAGCATTGTTATATTCATGTGGCTATTGAATTTGGCGATTCTTGTAGTATTCCATTCAACTATTTCATATATCTCGTGCATTATTAAACATTGGTATATTCCTGAGTTTATTCATCCGTTTTCGAATTTTCACATATGATAAATTGAAATTTGCCGCGATTTCATTTTTTTTTTATTATGTTTTCATTAATTGGGATTATATATATGTACAGCTTCCTTTTAACATCAGGGCACAATTTATTTTTTATTGTTACTAAAAACTTAACTGTAAATTTAGACATTCTAATTTCTCATTGAAATCAGAACTCCAATCATTTGATTCATCATAAGAGAGTTCTAGAACTCTATACGAAATTCATCACAGTTATCCTCACTAACAGCGTTTTCAATTTTAATCATTAAAAAAAAAAAGAATAGAAGTAAAATGCAATGGTCATAATCAATAAATGAGACGCAGTTCCTCTTCTGTCTTTTGGGCATCGAATCAAATGTCTGTGAAACAGCACAGTATCGCGGACAAACATACGATATCATGCCAATTTCGTGTTTCCTTAATATAATACAAGATAGCCAAAAATAACTTCAACTTAGACTTATAACAATTCCGTATATGGTAAACAACAAAAATCACTTATAATTTTTATATATTTGTGTCGCCATGCAATTGAACAGAATGATATTCATTTAACAAATGATGGCACTGAAAGCTGTACTATTATAATTAGAGTAGAGACAACATTTCTGTATAATGTTTACTAATGCAGAATTCACTGAAAATAATCAACATCATTGTTTTTTTTCCCATATGTAAGCAATCTACGCCAAAAATTATATTCTAATGTTTATCTAATGATGATTATCACTGTATGATATGTAATGCACCAGCTATGGTGTCCTTAAGATCTAGAATGGATGTGTGATTTCTATTATATACAAAAAAAAAAATATTGTATTTGTATAAAAGAATTGAAAGAATGTAACTTTGTATGAAATATAAAAGTTATAAAGCGCATTTAAATACATAAAAACATCTTTAAAATCAGATTTATAGCATTGTAATATTATTTATTATATCTTATTAAAGCAAACATTGATTTATACTTATCAAGATTTGTGTTTGGTAAAATAACGAGTCTCATATTCAGTGAGAGAGTTAAAGTTTGTTTAGGTTCAGAATATTAAGAACTCAACCATAATGAGTTACAAGATATTTTGTGGCAAATGAAGGTTATCCTTCTTGCATAATATTGGCGTAAATTCTGACTCATTATAAATTGTATCAGACTTTCGCATGGCCAAGTAGATCATGTTCCATACAAGTGAAACTCAAATAAATAAAAAACGGTTGAAATGCAGTTTAAACTACACTCACGGCAATAAGAATTTATGGAGTAAATAAGGTGGCAAATCCAGCATCTTGGACAATTTGGTTAATTTTAAAAATTGCACCAAAAATGTTCTTTCAACTGTATTTTTACCAAAAATAACAATAATAATGTGTCTGCCCCAAAGTAAATGATGTCAGGTTTAAACTGACTTCAAAGTGAATTCTATTCTTTAAGAATCAAATTTATGCACAAATTAGTACACGAAGGTAGAAAATTCTTGAGGAGTTTTGAAAAAAAGTAACATTTTGATTAAAAGAATATCTATAAAAGATAAACTCTAATGCTATGTAACTTTTTAAAGAGAAGATTTCATGGAGTTTTTTAATACATTCAATTTCGTTTCGTCATATATTTAGGTGTATTTTTCATGTATTCAGTTTTTTTCTCCCAATGTCTTGTTTTTCAATGTTGAGTTGTCTGTTATTTGTTGAGTTTTTAGATGCTAAATTTCTTAAATTTTTTTTTTTTTCCAGTATTTAATTTTACTGGAAGTCTGAAGAACAAGATGTATCAAATTTAGAAAAAGCCATGTATCAAACACACCACATAAATATGTGCATCACAATCTTCATTTACATGACTAACTTATTACAGTGTCAGGAAGACAAATTTAATAAAACTTTAAAGAAAGCAATCATATATACCATACACCTTGTTTACACAGTATGACACGAAGAGCTGAAATGTAGGTTTCATGTCCTTCGTACCATCAAACGTTAAACTATCTTCTATATGGCAAATAAATCTTCAAAACTTTCTTTCACTTGTAATAAGTCTTCAGTATTTTTGGAAATTTTTTTTTTTCTAAACTGATTATCGATTATTGATTCTTACTGAAAATTGTTTTCCTTTATATTATTACTTAAAAATTACCGAAAAATTTATTACCTTATATTGTAAAGTAAACTAAATTAAAATTTCAAAAATAAAAGTCAGTTAACTATGGAAATATTTAACTTTCTTATTTCCAAACTACTTTCCAAAAAAAAAAGATAAAAAAAATTTTGTTTTACTAAAAACAGCATCTTTTCCTGCCTCAATGCAACTCTTTTTCTCTCAATTTTTTATTCCTAAGATATTCATGACCAGAGCTATATTTCATTTTACTTTAAAATTGCACTAAAAAAGTAAATTAAATTACTATCATTAAAATGTGGAAGTCTGTTTGGATCAGTATATAGTAAACAAACAACTTTAGACTTGAATGTGAAAATCGAGCCAAATATCAGAGCCCTTAATTTTATGTTATATTAGTTATTTTTTATTGTATATAAATAAATGAAATATATATAATAAGTACACTTTAATCAGACTGCACTTATTATTGTTTTTTAAATACGAATAATGAATTATATTGTAATATTTAATGTATGAATCTTTATAGCTTCTAGAAAGAAGGAATGTTTCAGTCGAAAATTTATAATATTCACACAGGCTCAGAATCTTCTACAACATATTAAATATATACATGTCCCAAGTCCCAATGATTTAAATTTTTTTTATGTAGATCTTTATTATCGATGGTATTCCTGTTTAAATTATATTGACACTAGATAATTTGGCCAAATTGTTATTTACAGCCATATATATATGTATATATTTATATATTTCAGATAACTTTCAATTGCATTCTATTTTGCAGACCGCGCCAATACAAATCTGTCTATGCCTGAATTAGAAAATACTTTTTGGTTTATTAATTAAATTTTTTTGCTGAGTAGTTGAATTCTGAAATCATTTCAATTGCAAAACAAAAAATGCTTTTCTTGAGAGTTTTCATAAAGTTTTAAATCCCAATTATTTTAGTGAACCAAAATAACATCTTATTTTCTATATATAGAAAAATTACATTTCATATCACTTTTAAATCATAGAATTTGTCTGCCTAAGCAAGATTTTTTTACGAAATTAAAAAACCATTATTTAATCATTTTTCACATCGCCAAACTACTTTATAAAAATGTAAAAACTATGATTTAATTTTTTTCTCTGGTGATAACTATGATTTTTTAGCATGTTCTGGTGTTCTATTAGTGTAAAAAATTATGCAGTTGCACTTTTAGAAAGAGAAAGGTTATTTGATGGTGGTCTATTGTCCGCGATGTTTTTTGATTTGTCCAGATTTTTTTTTCTATTGAATGTCGTTTATATAGTAGAATCCCGCTTATTCTATATCCACTCAATCAAGTTAGTGAACAAAAAAATACATGGTTTTTTTTTTTTCCCATTATGTTTCTGTACAATGATTTTAACCGATAAATTCAATTAAAATGAATTGAAACATTAAAATTGGGTGAAAACCGTTGCTTCGACAGAGACCTTTTCAGAAAATTAATGTCCTGTTTATGAAAGCCTTACTGAAATATCTTCGAATGGATGAACAGCAAGAAATTGTAAAATGACGTTGTTGAAAGCGTTAACAACACACCAATGATGATGGGAAAGATGTCTATAAAAGAAGATGACGCATTTGAAGGT
Source organism: Caerostris extrusa (assembly GCA_021605095.1). Lineage (NCBI taxonomy): Eukaryota > Metazoa > Arthropoda > Arachnida > Araneae > Araneidae > Caerostris > Caerostris extrusa. The sequence continues at coordinate 7,620 of BPLR01019864.1, forward strand.
CTACGTTCTATTGGAAAAAATTCTTGAATAGACTAAACTACAAGCAGAGACCGGATCCCGTGTGAGTCCGGGTTAGGAAAGCACCTCTCTGTAGCCCATCCATGTCGTAAAAGGCGTCTATAATGGGTACCAGTGCCGAGTGAAGTAATTTCACACTTCACTCTTTGGGTGCCCCATGTCTTTGTGCCACAAGATCAAGGCCAAAAAGAAGCTGCATTTTTTACTCTTTATTATAGTCCTGGAGTGATTTTTTATTGTTTGAGAACACACGGATTCAAGGACTTTGTCTAGATGTTGCTATCGACCAAGTGGGATAACAAATAACAACAAACCAAGAAGAAGATAAATATACAATTCTAAGCATGATTATAAAAAATGACGTAACATAGCATCAAGAAAACATTTATCATCCCACAAACAAATCCTTGATGTTTTCTGCAACAAGGATTTTCTTACCAAATGAACAACTTCCTTCCTCATTTTCATTAAAACATGGAAAGTGCTACATCCTAAGGACTACAAGTACATCTGGTATTTTAAAAGTTAACAAACTGTTTTTAAATTTTTATTTGATCTCCTTATTTAGGGATGATTTATATAATTCTGAATTATCCGTACTTTTTGCTTTATCAGAGGTGATCTTGGCCTATTTTAACTTGGATAATCTGGACTCTGCTGTACCTAATAAAAAGTAAATAAAGAATACTTTCTTCTTCATTTTCGCAACAGTGGCCTGATAGCCAATTGGCTAGCACTCTGGCCTCTGGTGCTTCAGGTTCGAATCCTGGCGGTGGCATAGAAGTTTATTAGGGTTTCGGAATCCACGCTGAACTGTAGGTACATGTCCAATTAGCCGTGATGTACAAAATGACCGTACAGTGACAAACCAAACCAAATCATTGTCGCAACAGCCCCATGGTGGGACAAGGCCGCCAGCCAACTGGTAGATTCCGGGACAAAATATTTGTCTGTTTAAGGGGTAAGGTTGCCAGTCCTGCGTCCAACACTCTACTGTTCATATTAGACCGAAACCTGCGGTTTAAAGTGGATTCCGAAGCACTATAAACATACATGGAATTCGAACCTGAAACCATGTGGTACCGAAAGCTAGTCAAAATAAAAAATCTGTTGAGTGATATCAATAATTTTAAAAGTGTTTTAGTATTTGGCTCCTTTCTATAGTCATGAAGCGTAAATATAATAAATCAAAATGGTTTTTAGTTATTTTTTTTTTATTCATATCTAAAAGTGTTTTTTTTTTTTCATAAATGTGAGTTGATCCAAATAAATTTTTGCAAATTAATTCTAGCAAGAATTACAGATAGCAATTTTAAAATGGAATACGTTTCGGGAAAGAATACCATATTCCAGATTAACATGTTGTCGACAAAGGGTTTAATTTTCTAGTCTTCAATAAATTAGAAAATTTCCATAGGGCATTATTAAGGATATTAAGAGTTTTCTGCAATATTAAAGCTACATCCTGTTCCATTAATTTATTTTTTCATCAAGATCTGTAAATCTTTCAGAAAAATAATTATTTTTCATATATGTTTAAAGTAAAATGCACATATAACTAGGCAGGGTGTTAAAAGAATAACGATGAACCATTATATGAGCATCCTTGCTTAACAAAAATGCATATCATAATAAACGTTTGTTTTAGCATGGTCTTTCATCCTCCGAATTTACCATATTATTTATTATTGTATTAGAGAAATGTGTTGTTGTTGTTGTATCCTGAAGAGTACAAGGGAATCCAATATCTTGGTGCTCCCTGAATAATATTGACTATATTGATTGCCAGCTCGGAGTATAAATCCTCTTCCAAGGGATGGTCCAGGCAATGCACGACGGTTCCAACAGCTGGGCAATCAAAGGAATGATGTGGGAGTACGCATGACATCAGAGAAATATGATACTAAATAAGATTAATCCACTGGAAATCCATTTTAAACAGTAGGTCCAGGTCTAATTCTCGCGCAAAGCGTTTTGCGGGTAGTGTTACTCTCGTCAATAGCATATCTTCAAGCTACACGTACCCCTGGGTAGTGTTAAATGAGTAACAGCGTTCGTCGGTACAACTCACTTGGACTGCTCACAGGAAATGATCAATACAACCCGCTCCTCGACGTACTTAAAAAAAAAAAATATATTCTGCAGTACACATAGTTTTGTTTTTCGACTTCAGCTTATTACAATATTTTCTAACTCATTCGCTCTTGATTCCCTGACCGATATCCTTTTTAGGAATTTTCTTCCTTCCTAATCGTATTGCTGTAACACTTGAATCTAATCCGTTCACACTTATGCACTCTTTAAGTACTAAGCAAAAAGCGGTGCACCGGTGCATCTGCATTTGATCCTAGCCGATAACTATACATTTTTTTCTTTTGTGTTTTTTAAAGTGATATCAGATGGAGGAACTTCATTTTCCTTATTTTAAATCTTTACATCTAATCTTTTACTTCAATCTGGCATCACTTTCAAGCAGAAAAAAGTTCTGAATCCTCGAGACTTAGGAAACTGACACATAATAAAAAATATCATTTAAATCTTTTGTGATGTATTCGAGAAATTGAATCGCCCAACTAAATAAGTAATTTAATTATTATTATTAAATAATAAAACTCATAACTTTAATATTCATAACTAACACATAACAAAGGAGCCTGATGGCCGAGTCTCGATGGTATCGATGGTATGGTCATCGACTAGCGGTACTCGATGCCACAGGTTTCGGGTATGGATGATTGTAGTAGTTCGGAATCCACTTTGAATCGTAGTTCGCTGTCTAACATGATGTTGGCGAAGGGCTGACAACCCTACCTCGTAAAAAGAAATCATTCTATCAGAATCTGGCAGTAGGCAGACGGCCTTGGCCTACCATAGGGTTGTTGCGCCACTGATGAGGATGATATTAATATGTGCTGTCTCATAAATAAGTCAGAATTTGGTACATCTCAATCGTATGGAGACATCAATACAAGTGAATTGTTAGGCCTTTCTATTTGATCATCTTTTCGAAGAAGAATATATAACGAACTCAAATCTCATATTTAAAGAATAATATCTTTATCAAAAAATAATAGTTTTAAAGACGATAGAATAATGGTTTGTAAATAATAAACCATTATTTTATGATATCTCATAGAATAATGATTTAGTAGTTAAGATAATTAATAATGGTTTTATGAAGATTTAATAATGGGTTTAGTAACTAACCAGCCTTTTAAAATGTATAATTTTTTTAGCCTTATGAGCGTTTAAAACACTGCATTTCAAGTGAGGATTAGAAATGTATATAGCTCAGAATATTTAACCCCCACTATAAAACATAGAAAATGAAGCAGTGATGGCGTAATAGAAATCTTTATGTATGCAAGTTGAATGGATAGTTATATGTACATCAATTTACTTGTAGATTCCTCTGGATTAGTAAACTGTTAAACAATCTGTGACTTCAACAGATCGATAGCTTTAAATTTCAACTCGTGAATGTTACATACTATTCATACCAATATTTAAAGAAGTGGAATTAAGAGGATATCATTGTCATCATAGAATGTATGCTACTATGTCCAGATTTAAACGCAACAGAACATTTAAGAAAGCTTTTTGGAACTAAAGTCATGACGACAATCGCTAGCATTAAAAAAAATCTCTTAATTTCAATCGTTGAAAAATATGGAATGATATGTAAATATGGCAAAAAATCTCATTCACAAAATAAAGTGAATACAGTTAATTTAGATCAAAATAATTTATGCTGCCATAAGCCCCCAAGAGCAATGTCATCGAATATCAAAACACTGCAGAATCAATAAAAACTGCAATCAAGTGCAGTTTTATTGATTACCATAAAGTTTTCTGATAATTTCCAGGTAAATTTATGGCGAATCAATAAAAACTGCAATGAAGTGCATTAATCTAACTGAAAGGAAAGCTTGGACATCGAAATACTGCCAGTTAGATACTAAGATTGGACAGAAATGGAATTGTAATGTTATGCCAAAGAAAATTAGATAAGCAAGAGAAAAATATTTGAAATGGGTGGATTAAATTATTAATTAATCAATCTTACAATTTTATTTAATTTTTTTTTAATCTTTTAACAAAATCAGAAGCAAGATTAAAAAACATATTCAAAGCACATCCACTAAGATAGACACAATAGTATTCAACAAATACTAGATATGGAGTAGAAGGTTTTAAAATATACCGACATAGTAATGCACTTCGCGAATAGACATAACATCAGGTTGGTGCAAATGGAACGAAGAAATGTATCCACATTAGGTCAAAATCAAATCCTATTATAATCGCTCGTTGGTTATGAATTGCAAAACTGTTCAAAATACAACTACTAGACAGTTTACAAAAACGTTTTCAAGTAATTTATAGTAATAATATAGCAGTAAGCAAATATTCTGCTGCATTGTTGTGTGCTGCCCTTATTTTCATTATCAAATATTGTTTAAATATCACCAATCATTTCATAATTTATAATATGAGGAAACTTCAGTTAAAATTTACAAACTTGTTGTACCGAGTCTTCTTGAGATAACTAGGTATTTTTACTAAATATCGTCATTATTCTTTCAAAATGCACTAGAAGGACCGACATTCATTTTTGAATTAAAACGATGTCTTTGAGTTTTCCAATTGATTTATTACCAAATCAAAACCAATTCAATTTCAAATCAATCTACTAATTTGCTTGGTGAACAACTACTGACAAAATTGTTGGTTTCAATGTCTAATTTCTCCACTTCTAATTTGTCCCGTTGTTTTTCTTCTTTAATTTTTTCAGCTTACTACATCCCTCTTACTATTGTATAATAATTTTTCATTCTATGTATTCAATATTCGATTTGCCGTGTTTTGACCTATTAGGACGAGATATTTTGATTTGGTTTGCCGCTCTACGATAATTTTTTTTGCACGCTTTAAACTAATTAGACCAAGACCTACAGTTCAACGATTCCATGTCACAACCAGGATACGACCCCTGAAGCTTGTGGTACCAAAGGCCACAGTGTTAGTCAATTGGACATCAGGCAGCAAGATATTTGGTTGTTGGCAAGTTAAATTTAGTCCTTCCACTTCAGCACATAGGATGTTCATAATGAAGGTTTTAATTTGAAACTGAAAAATACTGAACCAATATGATCCAAACCCGGTGATTTTACGAAGTAAATCTATTTTAATTAGTAATAGTTTAATTTAGTAATTAATATTTATATTAATTAATATTTAATTTATTATTAATATTTTAATTAGTAATAGTTAATTTAATTTTTAATTAGTAGTAGTTTATATACTGCCAAAATGTTTGAGTTTCAAATATTATCGCTGGGTAGAGAAAGTATGTTTCACATTTTTAAAAATAACACTCAAAGTAGTATACGTAGTATATGGTATATCTACTATTTTTTGTTATACGTTAAAGTCCAGTATACTGTTTTCCAGTATAAATTCAAGCATATGGATCAGAATATTTCGAATATTTCAGTAAATCGAGTTTTTCAACTTCGAAAACTGGTGCAAATCACCAAATGCATAAATCAAACAGGTTAAGATCTAATAATCGAGATATCCATTCAACTGTTAAATGATGTTCTATAACCTTTTATGCGTAGACACAGCTGCAGAAAACATTTGATACATGCTCCAGTGGAAGGTGAAGCCCAGTCACGCATAAGAATCTTGCATTCTACTCTGTTGAAAATCGAGTACTACGAAATTTCTAAACATGAACATGAACTATCCATTCAAATTGATTGTCCTTAAGTCGAAATCTTTAATTATATTTTTAACAGATTATGAGTTACTTTTAAACAATAAAATCACAATAAACTCTAAAACAGTGCCCTTATTCCCCTAAGATATGCGACTTATCATTGTTATTGTTTTTGAAGATATGCGTTTGGCACATTCTTTATACATGTGCCGTTATTTTTCTTATTATTGTTACTGTTGTTGAAGCATTTGAAATCTCATAACCTCCTTCATAAAATTTCCAAGTTTTAATACATATATATATTTACACAACTTATACGATATTTACACAATACACAATAATACCCAATTTACACAATACACAATAATACCCAATTTACACAATATTTACACAATACACAATAATACCCAATTTACACAATATTTGCATACCCAATTTACACAATATTTACACAATAATACCCAATTTCAATTTACACAATATTTACACAATACACAATAATACGCAATTTACACAATATTTTATATTTTGTAAAAATTACAAAGTGAAATAAATTATGATTACGAAATTAGGCGAAGGTTTGCTAAAGTCTAAATGTATCAAATTGAGCGTATTTTAAAATCTCGTCAAGAATTGCTATTATACTGCATTTTTACCATAAAAATTTTAATAAACAGTATCAGACTTATTTTTCTCAAGCTCAAAAGTTATGTAATGTATATAGCTTTTCCCTCTTGATAAATGCAATTATTTATTTATTCATTCTGCAAATAATTATTTATTTATGTATTCTTCATTGGCGCCTAAGCCATTAGTTCACGAACTCTTCAATACTTTTGACCCTGTCCTCATACCGAAAAAGTGCATCTTGACGAATGTAATATTTTAAAACCAATAACACCAGCAAATTTCTACTTCAGAAGTGCATGGATATATCTAATCAACTTTTTTTAAGGAAAAAGATAAACACAACAACACTTAATAAATCCTAGAGGGTAATGAAGATAATGATTTGAAATGTAAATTGGTTAGCCAAAACACTGAAGTGGATCAAATTATCTGAAGCTAATTAAATGGTAGAAAAATACATGGGTATGACGATATCTAAAATAATACTCTTCTATGCAATACTTTGTGTCATTACAACTTAGGAAAAGATAGGGGTTTAACGGACCATTTTGGGAACTAAAAGATTTATCTTTTGTTTGTGATATGCACAAGTTAATACTTATCAAAGGTAGTTGCAAACGGGTGAAACATACAGCCAAAGACAAGTGCATGGCAAGCCAAGTGTCATTTATGGAGAGAAGATACTTTGTCGGATTATTTCAGCAGATAAACTTGTTAACTTGTAACAGTGATTGGCATTATCAGTGATATTTAAAGGTAGCGGTGGAATGAAGGTGTCGAAACACTTCCCAACCTAAGAAAAAGTAAGGATTTAACGGGTCACTTTGAAAACTACAAGATTTAACGGCTGTTTATGATATGAAGTTGGTGTCATTTTTGTCAATGGGAATAAGATGCAATCATCCCATTTTTTGTGTATATTCACTAGTTAACTAGAGTTAGTTAGTCACATTAACTAGAGATTTTTCAATTATATTAAATTATGGAAATTTGAAAGACATTATAATATTTAATGAAACCTATTCTTATCAAAAATAAATGAATAAATATTCACACAAAAAAATTCGACATCGCCTATGAAAAAAACACAAAAAAAGTTTTTAATTTTGAGGAAACATGATGAAAAATACAGGGTGTTTGGACAATACCATATACGCTTAGAAGATATAAGCTTATGCAAGCTAAGAATCTTTGCTCGGAGTTGTTGTTGAACAGTTGTCTTGTGTCTCTCTACTATTTCTAGCATATCCTTATAGTTTTCTAGAAAGGCGGAAAATAAAGTTTTGTTTTATGTCACATGGAAAGGAAAGTCTTTCAGAAACTCGGAAAACATTGATTGACATCAATAGGACAAACAATAAATTCATAAGGACAAAGCCAATTTCTTTTGCTGCCATGATGTGGCTTACAATAAAAAACCTACGACTTTTAGTTTAAGACATCTGTGGCACTTAAGGGTTCTTTATTTTCTAACTCCTTAATAGATGATTTTTTTAATGAAGTTTTGTTTTACATCATATGGAGAGGCTAGTCCTTGACCAGCTCGGAAAACATTGGACAACATCAATATGGCAAACAATAAATTAATAAGAACAAAGCCATTTTATTTACTATCATGATGTGGGTACAATAAGAAACCGACGACTTTTAGTTGAAGACGACAGTATCATTTACTGGCTTTTTACCCTCTAACCCCTTAATCGATCAGTTTTTTTTTTTTTTTTTTTTTTTTTTTTTTTTTAGAACAATATTTTTCTTTCTTTCTTTCTTTTTTTTTTTTTTTTTTTTTTACTTAAAAACCCAAAAGATACATTGTTAGAATTATGATCCATAATTTAATCCTGTTTTATTCATTTTTTTATTATAGAAATTAAAAATATAAATTTATCCATTCGGATAAATATAGAAAAAATCTAGGGAATTATAGAAATAGGGAATGAATGAGCCTTGAATTTTTCCACTTGAACTTGGTTTGGTTTATGGCTCTACGGTCATTTTGTGCACGCTTAGGCCAAAGCGCTAGTCAATCGGCCATCAGGCAGCTGAAACTTGGAGTAGAAGAGGTAATATAAATAAAGCAATTGATCTCTCCTCTGCGAACATCTATAGGAATATCCACTATGTTATAGTATATTACAATCAGACTGTAATCTTCTCATTCATTGCCAGTATTTTTGACACCATCATTCTATACTATTATCACTTAAAATGTCATTTTCACTCATTTTGAAAAAAAAAAAAAAAAATGGTAACTGATAACAAATGAAAATAGTAATGAGCAATAAATAAAATCTAGTTCCTCGCTAATATTTTGGGTATTAAAGAACAAGAACGTTTTATAATTTACATAAAAAAATACATGAAGCCGCGATAGAAGGAATACCAGACATACGATGAGTGAACTTGTGCTTTTCTTAGAGTGACACTAATATTTCGTTTAGTACTCGTTTTAGTCCAGAATTAAAAATTAAACTTGGCACGAGTTAAGTTGAGGTGTTCCGAAAAGATAGAAATATTACAGATAGGAATATACTCAAGATAATCTTCTGAGTTGTTAAGCTCCATTTATTACTGGCATGCAAAAAGAGTCAACAAGTGGTATTAGCGTTTTGGTTTATCATAGAATATATGTAGATATGTAGCATATCAAAACATGATTTTAACAGCAGGATGATGCCAGTTTCAGAAAGAAGAATACAACTTATAAAAATCTTAGAATGTTTTTTTTTTCTTTCCTTTTTGACAAAATCTAAACAATTCTTTTTGTAAAAAAAATGAAAAAACTCAACCTTTTACTTTTAGAAATAAACAAAAAACAGCTGTTGAAAGAATCTTAAAATGCAAAGCTTTTTAGCTCATTCTAGCCAAACAAAATAGAAGAACATTACTCTTGGTTTCAAACTTTTGTTTGTTTCACAAAACTTTTGGAGCAATTTATTGGATAATTTTCTGACTTAAATAACAAACTACCACAATTAATATCGATAAAATGATACCTTTATGAGAAGCTGCTCAGTATGGATAACTTTTTTTCCTTATAAAAGAAATATAAGTATGATTCAAAATCAATATATCCATTAATTTATCAATAACTTTTTTTAATAAATGAAAGCACATGCTTATAATTGCAGGTGCGTAGCGAATAATCTTCTCAATAACATTTTAGGAGGTTTTGCCAAGGATTCCTTACAATTGACTGTATACTTCAATGCATGCACATTACATCACCCTTTTCTCCAAATTTCTTCACTAAAATAACTAAGATAAGCTACAATAACTAACTTCTGACATAATGTATTGATTCAAGTTACACAACTACATTTTTCGTATTGGCAAATTTTACTTATGAAATCTGAAACATTCTGTACTAAATAAAGTGTAGAAAAGAGCATATGTATGAGCACTGCATAATGACGTTGCTTTTTAATGCAACTAATTTATTTTATTTTATTTTAAGCATTTAAAAATACTATTTTGGAAAAAAAAAAGGATCTCTGGTCATTCTTCTTACTTGCAAAAGAAGTCAGTTGAACAAATAATACTATTGCTTGCAATTTATGAGATTAAAAAAAATGGCAGGCAAACAAAGAAGTAATCACAAAACCATTTACCCACATTTTATTAACTCCTTAAAAAGATATTGCACACCACACGCCTTTCTTACAAGCAGATACGATCTAATACAGTTAAATGATATCCTTAAAATATCTAACTCGTCCACATATTAATTTTGTTTGTATCTTTTTATAGAGATTCGGATGTTATCTTTTAAATCCAAAATATGTTTTACTTTTGTTGTTTACTTCAAAAACGCTTATTAGGAACAATAGAGCTTAATTCACTCATTATGAACAACATAATTAACAATGTGTATAGTTACTATAAACAATATGATTATGGTCACTTATTAAGAACAATATAATTAACAATATGGTCACTTATTATGAACAATATAATTAGCAATGTGATCAGTTACTATGAACAATATGATTAACAATATGGTCATTTATTATGAACAATATAATTAGCAATGTGATCAGTTACTATGAACAATATGATTAACAATATGGTCACTTATTATGAACAATATAATTAACAATGTGATCAGTTACTATGAACAATATGATTATGGTCACTTATTAAGAACAATATAATTACTTATTATGAATAACAGGATTAACAAGATGGTCCTTTATTATCAATAATATTATTAACTATATGGTTTTATTATGAATAATAGGATTAACAATATGGTCATTTATTATCAACAATGTGATAAACAATATGGTCATTCATTATGAACAACTAATAATGATATTAAACAATTTTACTTATTATAAACAATATGATTAACAATATGGTAACTTAACAATAGGATTTACAGTATGGTCACTTATTATGAACAATGAACAATACATGTCCGTACGTCTTATGCAATTTATAATTATGCTAATTATCTTCATATGAATCTAAACAAAACTTATCATAAAATACTTATGATTTATAACCATTCTTCCACTGTAAAGTTCCAATGAGGCACGCTCCTGAGAAGTCATCGTGATTTTTTTTTCAATTTCTTTCTTGTCCCATTTTATTTTCCACACTCAAAAATTTAAATACCCTGCTTGTTAAAGTAATAGATCATGTCCTTATGCCTTGTGAAACTTATTATTAACACAAATTATCTCTTATCTGGTTTAAAAAGAGATTAAACTTTTGTTTTTTTCCATTACATAGTCTTTGTATTTTGAACATTTGTTGCTTATGCTTATTTATCTAACTTGATTTCCTTAATTTTATTGATATTTATTTCTAGTCATTCGCATTTTTCTCTTAATCTTCCTGGTTTTTATTTATTATTTTTACTTTTATTTTATTTTGACTTTACTAACAGTGTTAGTATTTTTATCCGCGTGTTTGTCTTGGATGGTCACCTGTGTCCGGGAAAAAAATTGCAGGTGTTTGTTACAAGACAACTTGTTGTGTTTGTTACAACTACTCTTGTATTTTTACAAGAGTAGACAATTTTTAGTATTGCGCAACTCATCTCTTTGGCCTCGGCTTTTGTTAGACTGGTGGTACGTCTTCATTTTCAGCTGTATTAATCAGTTAGCGATTATCGGTCTTTTGGGTCTGAGACTATTTAAGATTTTAATGATGGGTTCACTTCCTGAAAATCCCGGTAAAGGAACAATGCTATCTGTAAAAGTTCTTACTTGATCTATCTCAGTGATCTGCTTACCCTCTTTTAGTTTCGCTCTAGATCTAGAACGGTATGGAACCCGAATTGTTTTTCTCATTTAATGCTTTATTCTTCCTCTAGAAACTTGTACCCCAGTGAATGTTTTTATTCAACAAAACATTACACATTTTCAGAAGCCCAAGGTTATAATGACTATGTGAAAGAATCGAGTCCAATAAAACTTGAAAGATATTTGGCTCTTTATTTACTTAGAAAATGTTTAATAGAATAATGTTAAAAATAAATTCTCAAATGAATTATACCCACCATGAATTATATCTACCATTTGAAAAAAAAAAGGATTATTCTTTATTGTTAGCCATTTGAAAATCGAAAAAAAAAAATTGCCACCCTTACGAACGACGACCACATCAAGACAAGGGCAAGTTGCTAGATTATTCTATTAAAATACAATTACAAAAATTATTAAATATATGTCATGGTATAATATTCGAACTTTTTTTGTACTTTTTGTTTCTAATTTGAAATAAAACAGGAACTACAATATCAAGGTATTTATTCCGTTCAATGAATAACCATTAAGAAGTATTCGAAAAAAAAAAAATACCAACGAAAAATGTGATTTTAAAATCTTTTTGGCTTCTACTTCTAAATATTAATTAGTATTTATTCCGCCTAAACTCTGAAGATGTTTAAACTGTCAAAATATGATGGCTGCTTCCATCCTATTCAAAATGTGGGAATTACCAGCAACTCTTTAACTTTAAAACTTTACACTAAGTAATGGTACCTAGGAGAAGAAACAAATAAAAATAAGAACGAACTTATCTTATCCTGAAGTAAGAAAGTGATACTTCAATCTGTCTCTTTTCATGCAGAAAGAGCAAAAAAAAAATTACTTTCCAATGGTGAAACAATTGTTCCAGTAGGGATCTTTCTAACATGCTTTCCAAATTTCTTTTAAGGACTGATAGCATTATAACTGGTACAACACGTCCTTTAATCCCAAAACTTAAACAACTATATCTTGCACAGCCAGGGCCGGATTTAGATGAAAAGAGGCCCTAGGCTATTCCACTTATGAGGTCCTTTCACCTCCCATTTCTAAGTTTCTAAATTACATGAGAGATAATAAAATACATCCTTATTGTGATGTATATCAATATATGCCAATATATCAATATTGTCACAAAAAATTTTTTCAATAGTCTATAAACACTTCACTAAAGTAATAAACCTACTGAACTTAAAAGGCGAGAATCAAATGATCGTGTACGCAATCCTAAAATAAGAATAATTTCTAATAACATTAACACGTATTTCATAGTATCGAAGTAATACGAATATAACCGAACGTCGGGATATCAATAGGTCTGTTCCAATCTACACCAATCTGTACTTTATTTATGAACGAACGAACCAGAGCTTAGTAGCATAAGCCGCGTCAATATTTGCAGTAGCAATCAGTGAACGTATGAACTATACTTTGGTGCAATCTAGTATATACAAATGAACAGACCAATGAGCCGAACGCGTTGATTTTAACCAATAAATTTTTATGCTTGTTCATTAGTCATATGTGTAGAATTTCTCCTTATTTTCGATTCAGTGTTTTAGTGTGTACTGTTTTTAGAACAATGTAATTCTAATTTTGCTAACAATTTGAATGTAGGCCCTCTTGATCTTGAGGCCCTAGGCTTAAGCCTAGTTAGCCTATAGGAAAATCCGACCCTGTGCACAGCCTTTTGCATATTGATTCTTCCACCGTCGACATCAACCTTTGATCTTTGTCCTAATATGTATCGTCGAAAAACTCAGCCTATTTCTAAAATCAAATAAAAAATATATAGCTGAAAAAAATTGTGAAATCAAGAGATAAAAACAAACTGCAACGATGCAGTACTTAATAAAAAAAATAATTAAAAAAAAAAAAGCACTTTCAACGCTGTCTCAATCAAATTCCGAACCCATGGTAACAATGAAGAAAGCAGTGTGGATGTGATCGTAAAAGAGTTAGTAAAGAAAGCAGACACTGTCTGACCTCTTTTGATAGACTTTCCTTTTACTTTCCATAGAAAATATGATTAGATTTTGAGATTTTGATAGGCTATGCTTTAGTATTAAATTTGATGATCATATGAACACTATTTTCGATTTAAGATGTTTTCACTTTTAGCAATGTTTTTGAGGATTAAATTTACTGATTTTATTTCGACCCAATTCACCTTACATGTGAATTGAATGACCAAATACAATTGTGCCAATATGCAGCAAGTACCTACCTACCGGTAATTAATTTGAAGGGATTTTGCTCATTTTTACGTAAAAATTTTGTAATGCTCAAACCTAACAGCTATCTCTTGCCATAGTTACCACAGTGTGCTACAGTTGGTATGTAGTCTTACAGTCTTACTGAACCGGTTTCTGTACGTCTCTTTACTTTTTTATACTTGTTAAAACTTATTTAACAGATTAGATAGATTATACTCGTATCTCATATTTATATCTATTCGGATTGTAATGTCATGAATTCTAAATGTAAATATAGAATTTCACTGTTTGTATATATTTGTTATTGTTTGTATATAAATATAAAATATAGAAGAGTTAAAAAAAATATGAAAATTCTGAAGTTTTACTAAAAGTTTTACATTTTAAGATTAATTAAATTATTTTAAAAAATATACAAAAAACAATAAAAAAATTATTTTTTTAAATTTAAAAGATCGTTCTTTAGAAAAGATTAAAAAAAAATGAAATTAAAAATATTTTTATTTTTAATTCGCTTGCAGATCGTAAAAATATCAAGATAGTTGTCAAGTCGTTTGTAGTTAAAAATTGATGTCCATTTTTTTCCTACATACGATTGAAAAATTGTATGTATTCGGGAATTACTTCGAAATAAATGTATTTTTAAGAGATACCCGTCACACTTTCTGCCAAAACTGTCGCGACATTACAATATCTGTTTTGGTAATTGTTTCTAAAAAATCATCTGAATTTCTAATAATATTTTTAATTTATCAATAATATTTTTCATAATTATTTCTTCTCCAAATAAAAATGCCATTTTCATAAAAGGAGCTTTACAAATACACCATAAGACAACAATTTTTTTTTCTACTTTTGATCGAATAACAATCTAATGAAAGGAAGAAACTTATTTTATTAATGGTAATTTATTAAAAATGTAGTTATCTGTAATATGATGGAAATGTTCTTAAATTTTTGTTGTTCCTTCATTTCTGAAGGTAAACATCGATTACATTCTGAACATCATAATAGTAACATTTGTTGTAATAATTTACAAGATTAGAAATTCTGTTGTTTCTTATCCCACTTGGTAGACAGCAACATCTTACACCGAATCCAAGAACTCTTGTGGTCTCATAGAAGGAGGGAAAGGGAGAACAGCTTTTGTTGTGGTAGGAAGAAGTCTGACTTACCTCCGCGGCGCTGCCTTTTATGGTGTAGGGTTGTCTGACCAATGCTCAACAATCATATTAGACCGGGACCTACGGCTTAAACTGGATTCCGAACCACTACAAACATTCGTGGCACCGCCAAGACTCGAATCTGAAACTTGTGGCGCAGAGCGTTAGTCACGGCCATCAGGCACCTCAGAAATTCTTCACATGCTCCTGCTTATTAATTGAGTATGGATTAATTGAAGATGTTTAGATTTTATTAATTATTTTTTTCCTATTAATGATTTTTACATAAGAAAATATTTTGTTCTGTTTTATGCTTGAAAAAAAGCATTTTGCAATCGAGAAAAATTTTTTTAACGGGCATTTACATATTACGGATCCGTAATAGATCTTTGCTTAACAGAAAGATTAATTTTTATTCATAAAACATTAATTTTTATTTCATATCAAGCATTCTCTTATCCAAATGCTGCGCAGAAAATGTCCCTCGATTTCTGAAGCTGAACCTTATATGAGAGTTCGAATTTTGTTACGGAAGTGGGCGGGGATATTTTGATCATTTCGTACGATTCTATATACGTCACTTCCTGTTTACATTCATAGAGAGGAAATCGGTACATTTCAATTTAATAATGATAGCTTCAACATGTTGTACTTGCCGATTGTTTGTGTTGCTTTAATTCGTTTCACAATGAATTCAATACGAAGCAACTGTCCTACTCAAATTTGAAACTGATTATGGTGAAATCAAGAACCATGTATCCTTAACGCCAAATCGCCAAGTAAACACGAACGAAAGGGCATCCCCGATTTTTAAATAGAAGAAAATTATTACTGACGTTTTGCTGAATTATATTAAATATAAGTTTTGGTCACCAATTTATCCAATTAATAAAAAGAGCAAAGAAGATAATGATTAATTACTTCCTACTGTAATGTAAAGTACTCTAATAAATTATCAATTTTCCTTTAATAACAATGGCTGATGAATATCTGAAATCTTCCATTTTCCACCACAAGTACACAACATAAAGTTTAACTTCCATCATGTGTATTTTTTACGTACACATTTTTTAAAATGGAAAATTTTCTAAATTTTCAGCTTAAATTAAATTCCCTACCACTGTAGTTCATATTGGACCATGACCTTCCACTTACTGGCAGATTCCGAAACAGGAGTTTTCTTTTTTTTTCTTTTTACGGGTTTTTTTTTTTTTTTTTCCTTTTTACAGCCCTCCGTCAAACTCTCTACAGTCTTATTAGATCAGGATCTACGGTTTAAAGTAGTTTTCGAACCACTAGAAACATCCATGGAAAAGTAGGGACTTGGACCAGAAAACCTGTGGCACAGAGTGCAAAGATTAAATTAAAAACCACAAATCCCCATTGATTATTCATCCATCACAAATCACTCATGGGATAAACTTCCGGTCAACCATAAAAGTGTCCCCCCAACTTTTTCTGTCTCCTGTAACCCTTGATGAAATTTTTCATTTATGAACTTTAACTCAAAATACTTTATACGTACCTAATCTCAGAATACATTATACAAAAAAAAAAAATTGCGTTTCTTGGGAAGCAATGTTGTTAGCATATTAATCAAACGGTTAGCTAGCATATTAATCATATTAATCGAGTCTTCGACACTTATATGCTATCTATATCAACCGAACGTCATTTAAAACATAATAATAATAGCCAAATACTACTGTTCCCAAAAAGTAAGACCAATCTTTATTTTTTTCAAAAACTCTTTATTTATTCTTCCAAATTTATTTCATCGCCTTCATAATAATCCCCTCCGGACACAATGCACTTACGCCAAATTTTTTCCCATCCTCAATTATGCTAAAAAGGTCATCGGCAGCGATGGCCTTCAAAGCGCGCGGCGATTCACGTTGAATCTCGTCTCAAAGATGTGAAGTGCAACGGTGAATGCAAGTTCTTTGCTCTATTAATTCAGACATTTCAAAAATCGACGGAATCAGTTTCAGCATCTCACAAAGTCAAGCGTAACTCAAATACTAATGAATAAACAATAATGAACCTAAAAAGAAATAAAGTTGAAATTCCATAAGCCCCGGAATTTTAAATTGAAAATATGTTTTACTTTTTGGGCACAGTAGTATGTCAAATTAAACCTTGTAAAAAAAAAAGAAGCTAATACACGTCTCTCAGTTTGCACCCAGTTGAAGACTTAAATGATGGCATGCTTTCAATCAAGTGTCAAATAAAAAATGTTGCTCCCGGAAGTTCTGATGCTATTTGAAATATTTCTAAAAGAATTACTAGAAACGATCTATATTTAGGTATCATCCACGTGGTTTGATGGATGATATCTAAATATCTCAAGATTGGCCCTTTTATAGAATGGTTTAATAAGGATTCGTTGTAATTTCAGTTCATTATTGTATTAAATCCAAAGTGATAATTAAAATCAGAATATGATACCGATGTTGCTTAATAAGGAGAAAGTGAATTTTCTTTACGGTGGCCATATAGACCCTCATATATATTTCGTAGAATTCAATTAGCTAATTAGAAATCAGAAACAGTTTTACTCATATTTTCACACATCACAATATTGGAAAAATTGCAGTTGTATTATTTAGAATTATTTCAAGAATCAACCAGAATAAAAAATTTCAGAACAAAATATTCTAACGAGCTTCATTTTATCTCCAATGGTTGTAATATGTGAACCACTCTGGTATATATATATATATGTATATGTGTGTATGTGTTAGTGTCCAAATGTGTCCAAAATGTGTCTGCTTTGGTCTATCCTAATTTCTTCAGTTTCCCTTAAATCTTGAAGATTTTTAACTTCATATATCGAAAATTGAACTGAATTTCAATAGCTTGTTTAGTAGGATGAATAAGCAGTATAATAAGAAGAGATAAGGGTATGCAAGATAGGGTTATGAGATCCACCGGAGTGCTCATAAACGTATTTAAAGAGTGATTAAAAGTGACTCCAGACAAGGGTTTGAGATCTGGCTAAACAACAAGTTGCCAAACGACGAATCCGGGTCGTGCAACATCTCCCCATCCAAGGACACTTAGAGAGAATGGACAATATCAGAAACACAAAGAAGATTTTCAAGGGGAAGTACCAGCGCCAAAAAAAAAAAAAAAGGGAATGGCAAAAAAAGAGATGGATTGATGAAGTGGAAAAGGATCTGAAGAACCTAAAGATAACAAATTGGAAATCCGAAGATCGAGACAGACGACTTCGGAGTCGTATTGTTATGGAGGCCATGGTCCAACGTGGAGTGTAGGGCCGTGTTGTTTTAGTTATGTATGTACCATCGTATATAAAATAAATATCTTATGTGTATACATAAAACATATTTCAACTAAAGAGTGACTGAAATTGACCTTGAAAAATATTGAAACTTAGTTAACGTGAAAACCCAACAACAGATCTTGCACACCCCACACACGTCCTTGGGTATGCAACATTGAGTGAAAAGAGCTGGAAGATCCTCCAGTGTGTATATAAAGACAATGTGGAACATAAATATAGGTAAAGTTATAGAGAGGATTCAGATCGGGCCACTGGGGATGTCAAACAATAGATCTGGCATGTCCAATACATCTTTCCTGGTATGTAGCATCAAGAAAGTGAAAAATGAAAGTAAATATTGTAAGATCCTTGCATAACTTGAAGTGAATGTAGGTAATCTCAGAGAAAGGAGTGAGATGTGGCTAACGTGAATGTCAAACAACGAATCTGCCATGTCCAATCCACCCCACTAGGTATGTAACATTGGGTATAAAATATGAAAGAAAGGGTTGTGAGACATATAATGTACTTAAGGTCAAAAACAATAATGTACTTAAGATTCTTCAGTGCTTACATATGTGTAAGTGTGTATATGTGTATATATGTGTTACCAGTGTACTGAAGGTCAAGAGCAATTCAAAGTGACACTAAAGAAAGTAAGGGAGTCTGATGAACGTTAACATCAAACAGCAGATTTGACACGTAAAATCCATCTTCTTGGGTATGTATCATAGAAAAAAAAAAAAAATTGAAGGAAAAGTCTGTAAGATTTTCTAGAGCGCCATAACTGCACAAAGATGAAAAGTGCTTTAGGGTGATCCCTGATACAAGATTGAGATCTGAGTACGTGGAAACTTAACAATACTTACTGGTATGTTACAATACTTACTGGCTTAACAAACTTACTGGTATGTACACTATACTACCTCCCAGGTTACGTAGAATCGTGGGAAAAAATATGGTTAGCTGGAATCAGAATTTGCATACGCATTTCCACGATTTTCACCGATTAATAATAGTTTTAAATTTCATGTTTCGCTTCAATCTTTTCCTACTAAAACTTTAGGCCTTTGCCACCAATTTAATTGAATACTCTGTGGATTACATTAAGCACATCAAATATCAGTTGTAAAATATCACGGACTACGTATATTTACTGTAATTAGACAGAGGGGCTGCACAAAATGATATTTATATATCGATTTCATTTATATTCATACACTGTGTGGCCTTTCATTTATATACATACGTAAAACCAGCAGGAAAGCATCTAAAGGGCATGAAATTTTCACCATACGTTTACTTTGTTTGATAGGATTTGTTAATGATTAACATTTCAGTGCAGATGCACGTCATGAATAAGAGGCGCCAATGAGAATCAAATGGAGAATACTGATTTATAGAGATCGTAAATTATCTCTATCGAGAAATTGGCGATAATGTCTGACATGATCAAGCCACAGTAAGGCTGCTATGCAATCAATAGATACAAGATGGACAGTCCTGAAAACGGGAACGTTCGACAACAATCTGTGCCAGCACGTACTAACATGGCGTCCATTGCTGCAATTACGTCAACTCCAGAGCACAGGTATTTGCGTCTGCACTGATGCGATTATTTAACTGTTTAAAATTAAATATTCATCTCGGCTGATGTTTCCTAAGCTATAAAAGTTGTTTTATTAATAAAATGAGACTATTTATGATTTAAGTTAAAATATTTGTGATCTGCTAATTTTATTGAAGAATTCGTATAATTTTTCAAAGTAAAATACACACATATATATATATATATATATATATATTTTGAAATGTATCACCTACCCTCCTAAGCAATCTCCTCCTTTTCAGGATTTTCTGATCATTGCACTTTAGTATTTGTAAGAGTATATGTAGATGTACTACTAATCTACAGAGTTCAATCCCGAACTGAATTCTTCAAGTCGTGCCTCTTCTCTTGTAAGACAATTAAAAACCTTCTTCCAGAAAAAAATAGCCCACGTTGATAAACAAAAAAGTAGTGATTTCGCGGCATGGCATGGCATGGCAAATCATTATACTCGACTTCAAGAGAAAAGTTCGAAAAGAATCTAGATTCTTTTTTTCCACGGCAAAAGCAAATCAATTTTATGAAAAAAGTCACCGAAAAGTTGATGGGAATATGTCATTCTAAAGAATGGTGACTCTGTTGACGAATAAATAAATACATTTTTTGTTTTTTTCAGTTTTATTTCAATCACTATACAACTTGATTCACGCCTTTCCGTTCACGCCTTTCATATCTTTGAAAATGAAGAATGAATTCGTTATTTATTGAAGAAATACTCATGAAATATTTCTTACCGCTTTTCTAAGATTAAACTAGACATCAGTATATCTAAAATTATTAAGGAAACGTTACAGCTTTATTTTTTATTTATTTACTTTTTCTTACTTGAATAGATTGACACTCTGCAGTTTGCTTTACTGGATGATTATAATAAAACAGTACCTTTAATATTGATTCAGTGATAAAAAAATTTTTATAAAATTAGTTTATTTGTAAGATCATTTTCAAGATTAAACTAGACATCAGTATATTCATAATTATTAAAAAAAAATTACAGCTTTATTTATTTATTCATTTTTACTTGAATAGATTGTCGCTTTTAGTTTGCTTTTATTGAATGGTTATAATAAATTGGAACCTTTAATATTGACTCAGTGATAAAAAAAAATTTATAAAATTATTTTTATTAACTATTCTTATAAGATCATTTTTAAGATTAAACTAGACATCAGTATATCCAGAATTATTAAGGAAACTTTGCAGCTTTATTTTTTATTTATTTACTTTTTATACTTGAATAGATTGACACTTTTCAATTTGCTTTTAATGAATGATTACAATAAAATAGTATCTGTAATATTGACTCAGTGTTAAAAATGTTTTATAAGAATTATTTTTATTAACTGTTTTTATATGATCATTTTTTAAGATTAAGCTAGACATCTGTATATCCACAATTATTAAAGAAACGTTACAGCTTTATTTTTTATCTATTTACTTTTTCTACTTGAATAGATTGACACTTTTCAATTTGTTTGTTAATGAATGGTTACAATAAAATAGTACCTTTAATATTGACTCGGCGATAAAAAGAAATAAAATTATTTTTATTAATTATTTTATAAATTTTTTTTAAAAATAAACTAGACATATCCAGAATTATAAAAGAAATGTTACAGATTTATTATTTATTTATTCATTTATACTTTAATAGATTGACACTTTTGAATTTACTTTTACTGAATGGTTACAATAAAATAGCATTTTTAATATTGACTCAGCGTTAAAAAAAAATTTTTATAAGATTATTTTTATTAATTATTTTTATAAGATCATTTTTTAAGATTAAACTAGACATCAATATATCTAGAATTATTGGGTTGGTGCATAATTATCAGGCCCTTCTTTGACGTGCTATATTGTAATAAAAATTTACAATATTTTATAAATTTATGAATGAAAATATCCTTCTTTTTAGGTTATAAAAATGCGTGTTGATAATCATACTCATACTCGTCATATCATGCTGTATCACTTTGAGAAAGGATGGAAAGCAGCGCAGTCATTTCGCGATCTCAACGAACTTTTCGATGAGGGCACAATCAGCGAAAGTGGGGAATGGTTTGCCCGTTTCAATTCTGGCGACACTAGCTTGGAAGATAAGCCAGGAAGAGGTCGACCATCGGATTTCGACGACCAGACACTATTGGCAGCCGTAGAAGGGGACGAAATCTTGACAACTCGAATGCTGGCCGACAACTTCAATGTAGACCATTCAACCATCGTTCGTCGTCTCAAAAAGCTTGGAAAGGTATGGAAATTGGCTGGATGAGTCCCCCACGAACTCAGTGACAACAATAAAATCGAACGTGTCCGAATTTTCCCTGATTTTCTTCTACGAAACGAATGGGGCCCGTTTCTGAAGGATCTTATCACTGGGGATGAATCACGGCTTCTCTTCAAAAACCTCAAAAGAAGGTCTGCGTTTCGTCAGGAGTTTCACCAAAAGGAATAACGAAGGACGTGCTCTGTAAGAAGGCAACAGACCGTCAATCAAGTTGAACAACAACCGTCTTCCAAACAAATGGAAAGCAGTTATTGAAGTAGATGGTGACTGCGCTCCGGATTAATCATTTAAAAATGTTACTGTTGAATTTTTATGTTTCTTTTTTAATAATAAATAGTGTTCAAGAATGCCTGATAATATCGCTTAAAAACGCCTAAACGCACCAACACAGTATTAAGGAAACGTTACAGCTTTATTTTTTAATTTATTTATTCATTTTTACTTGAATAGATTGACACTTTTCAATTTGTTTTTACTGAATGGTTACAATAAAACAGTACCTTTAATATTGACTCAGCGATAAAAAAAAAAACAATGAGATAAGAAATGCTCAACCTGATTCAAATGACATTTGATAGCAGGTAAAATAAAGATTCAATCGATACTTTTTATAGTTTTTAGCTATTTCGGTATTTTGAAAATCAATTCATAATCAAATAAAATAACATACGATTTTATTCAATACTCTAAACAGTTTCAAACATCACAAAAAATAAAATGCAATCGATAATTTAAATGCTGTGACTCTTCGTTATTCGTAATTCAAAGATCATGTCTTTTCATTATAGTTCTTTAATTTCTCAGATTTTATAAAAGATAATTTCAAATTAGAATTAAACTCTTACACTTCCTATTCCTCTTAATCTTTCTAGTGACAGTAAACAAAATTTATTTTGTAATTTTTTTTTTCCTTTGCCAACAAATAAAATAAAGAACGTTTTAATCAAATATTTTTGTTGTTGCAAAGTTTAGGCACTATCATGAACATATAAATCTTGTTGTCTTTATATTTCCTCTTCAGATGATTCTATAACGTTGAATACTACTTCGGTGGGCTAACGTCTGATGGGTCAACCTCGTATATCTTGATGGTTCAACCTTATTATTAGGGAATGAGGAATACTAATTAGGTACATCAACGTCATTAACAGGGAATAAGGAAAACTAATTTGGTACATCAACGTCATTAACAGGGAATGAGGAAACTGATTTGGTACATCAACGTCATTAACAGGGAATGAGGAAAATTAATTTGGTAGATCAACATTATTACACGGAAATGAGGAATGCTAATTTAGTAGACCGTCGTTATTGCCAGGGAATGAGTAATACTTAATTTGTAGATCAACGCTATTACGGTAGATCAACGTTATTACGGTAGATCAACTTAATTGGTAGATCAATGTTATTACGGTAGATCAACTTAATTGGTAGATCAACGAGAAATACTACTTCGGTGGGTCAACGTAGAAGGTTTTCCTTAAAGGTATTACTTCCTTCAAAAGATTTTGACAAAGACTTCAAAGGATACTAATCCCACATATGAACAAAATTCTAACGACTCTCAGCGGTAGTTTGATTGTCAGTGTGAGTCATTATTCAGCGAATTTACTTGCTTTCAAAATAATAATAGCAGTGCTCACCACCAGCGGAATCTAACTCTCGTTCTCTTGAACATTATAAACCCATTCATTGGGCACAAGTGGAGAAATTAAAGACATTTTAATAATATCATGCATGCATAATCTATACAACAAAGTTATATAGATTTCATATAAATGTACATTAATATTTCATACTACTTCTAGAAAGATTATTATTTATACGAAAAGTTTACTTCTAGTTGAAATTAACTTCGTTAATGTACATATAATGAAATTAATTTCGAAAAATTTAATATTTACTCCATTGAATTAAGATTATATATTAAAAAATAAATAAACGGCAGGCAAGTGCTTCACGGTTTCTCATTTACGGATAAAGATCTATGTGATTTCGCTACAGAATTAAATAATATTCTTTTGAATCTGATTTCCAAATATTTTAAAGGTCCATTGACTTCCTATGTAGTGTTGTTCTCAAATTAAACGCAAATACAGAAGAACTGAAAGTTCTTGAAGATATATCTTACAGGTTTAGTGTAGCAGACCTCACATGGAGAAACCTGGAACACACAGAATGTATTATATTCATCACCAAGAAGGAATTATCAAGAACTGACTCACCATGAACGAGTGATTCGAATAGGATCAAATAGGTAAATGTAATGTAAAAGTATTAAAAAAAAATAGATTTAAACTGTGGCAAAGGCAGTTTTATTCAGGAGATTCTGTTACAACACAAAATGAACTAATTAATAAGGGTTTGATTAATTCCCTGGTCCTTTGAAATCTGATATTCAGCTTGGCATTGAATCATAGAGTTGGCGGATATCTCTCTGCGAGATTTGTTTAACAGACTCGAACTAAATCGACATTATCTTTGGAAGGGTTGGAGATGTCTACTCATTAGATTCTAGACATGCTCAATGCTCAATTGAAGAAAGACCTAGCAAGCAAGATGGGCAATAAAGTTTTTTTAAAGCAAGTCGAGCGTTTTTATCCTGTTGAAATGGAAGATCTTGTTGCCGTCAAAGGAAGAACAAAAGAACGTAGTACATAATGTAGCCGACACATCGCTCTATTGTAAGAACAATAATTAAAGGGTGAATCGTGTGGTGAATGATGATATACCATTCCACCGCTGTTCTATCCATTGCTGGTCATTTTTTCCCAAATTCAAAGCAATAATCACTGCTAAAAATAATTATGCTATAATCAATGAGATTCCAGGTTGAACAGGAAACTGAAACAAGTTGAAACCTAAGCAAATGCGCTTATTGATGGCACAACGAATGCTGTAAGCTTAGAACTCACTTAATCAGACCTCAAAAGTTCTTTGTTGGGGAGAGATTCAGTGATCTAGCCGGCTCGGATATTTTTGACAAACGCGAATTGTTTACACATGCGACAGTCATTGTTTGGCTAATCTAAGTTATCGTGAAAGGAGGAGCTATACAATGGGCTGAAGAATATCTTCGACGTATTGTTGACATCCTGTAAGGATAACAAGGATGACAATCAAAGTGTTGTTAAGTTAGTATACTGCCACTGTCTTGGACTTCTCTAGATTCGCTGGTCATCGAGACTAATTTCGAAGTCGTACTCAAGATCTCTTTCTGGAAAGTGGTACGAATTATGAAAAACTTTCTACTATTTTGGAATCGGAGGTGCGGGGCTATAGGTTTTTGGTACTCTGTTAAACAGAAACTTCCTTTTTCTTTTATCCATGGCTGAAAGTATTCTATTCCAAACAGTGAGATTCCAGATCAGCCCATTACCACTCCAAAAGCGCTTGTCGACTTGTACAGGTGAGGAATTATGTGCCATGTCAGTACAATGAGTGTCATGAGTTTAGACCCTATTTTCTCTTATCAATGAAAGTCACTAGTATCCCTGTTACACATCGGAATGTTGATAATGGTGAATAAAGTGTTGCGAGGATCTCTATCTCTCTCGATCAATTCCAGCTTTTTAGCACTAAATTCAGCATTAGTTCATTCATTTTTTACCAACATGGCATTGCTTCAGTCATTTTTACCAACATGACCTATCCAACATGATATTTTTTCATCCATTTTATCAACATAGCCGATGAAAAATCGTATTGCTTCATCCATTTTTACCAGCATAGCCGATCCAACATGATATTTTTTCATCCATTTTTATCAACATAGCCGATGAAAAATCGTACAGCTTCATCCATTTTTACCAGCATAGCCGATTCAACATCGTATTTCTTTATCCATTTTTACCAGCATAAGCCGATTCAACATCGTATTTCTTCATCCATTTCTTCCAACATAGCCGATCTAATACTTATTGGGTCATCCGTTTTTACCAACATGGTCAATTCAACATGGTATTTCTTCATCCATTTTTACCAAATTAACAGATCCAACATTGTATTTGTTCATCCGTTTTTACCCACATGGTCAATCCAACATGGTATTTCTTCATCCATTTTACCTACATAGCCGATCCAACATCATATTGCTTCATTCGTTTTTACCAACATAGCCGATCCAGCATGGTATTTCTTCCTCTAATTTTATGAGCAGGGTTGGTCCAACAGGGCATTGCCTCAATCGATATGCCAAGTTACCTTGTGATTTGATTACCTTATTCCTTTAACTCTTATTGTTCTTTCAAATGATGGGATATGCTCTTAATATTGTGTAAATCCATATGTGAAGGCATATGAAATGAAAGCATAAGCAAATGAAATTTCATTACAGTTAGATGAGTGCTTCTTGGTATTATTATTTTTCTTAGATATTTATATTTACAGAAAAAAAATGAAGACCATTAAAAAAAATCCATTGCATAAATGAAAAAATAACGTAACATAAATGTCGAAAAACACATAAACTCCATTAACCCAAATCAATCATAGGTCAAAGTAAAAATTTGAAAATTTTCTATAACAAATAAAATGCATTTCTACAATAACGTAACGTTTATTTATGAGGAACAAATCGCGACGTCGATTACTGCACAAATCGCGATGTCGTTGAATATATTCGAAATCAAATACGAAAACATGCTTTCTTTACTTTAGAAAACCTTATCCATTAAAAAAATAGTAAGAAATTAGCTGTACTGACTAAAAGGAAAGATCTCAAGATACGATAGTTCAAATATCCAACCCTACAGGAGATTTGAGTCCATGCCAATAATGTTCTTCACCATCCATTAAGCCTAATGGATGACCTAATTTGAAAGAAAGAAGTCATTAAATAACCTGCTGATGAAATCAAGGAATCTTTGAAGTCACAATGGTGCTTATTTCAAATTTTGTGATGACGCAAAAAATAAATTAAAATATTCGAAATTCAGTTAATAATTGATTTAAATTGCTTTTCCAACAATTGGCTCTCATTAATTATTAAAATATGGAACATTCGATTTAGTTAAAAAGTAAATATTTAAATATGATCTGATTAATGTAATAATCACAGTCATGTACTAGTCTGGATATGGAATCCATAAGCATTTATAAATAGATTATTTAAAAATAAGAAATATAACCTTTGTTATTTTCAAAACACATTTCATTTTAAAATTGCACTCAACATAATAGCTGTAATTATTTCATAACGTACATATCTATTTGGATCAGCATGTATTGAAGCAATTGCAGATATGCCTTAATATAATTGGGAACATACATTAAAGACATGGTTACAAAAAAAAAGTTTATATAAGCCATGTGGTTTACCATTTTTGGTTTCTACAAAAATTTCTTGTTTCTTGAGTCAAATAAAACGTTAATTAGATTAATATAATAAAACACATCAAATTCATTTACTTTTTACTAAATTAAATTGTTTTATATAATATATTAAAAATTAAATAAATTATATTTAACAATTTTACTTCAATATGTTGCATAATATTTATTTTTTATTATTATTTGTTTGGCCCGTGGTCAAGCCACAGGATATATGTTACTATCTCAAGGTTAATATAATAAAACACATACATTCATTTACATTTTACTGTATATTGTTTTTTATAATATATTAAAAATTAAATAAATATATTTTACAATTTTTATTTAAATATATTACATAATTTATAGTACTTTTTTAATATTTTGTGTGCGGACCGAGGTGTTAGCTACAAGTATATGTTTCTTTCTCAAATCTATGAAATCTGTTTGAGACATTAAATCTGTTGAAAGCAAGATAGATAAAAATAAAATATTATTTGCAAATTAAATGAACATTAACTTTGGATTGGATGGAATAACTCGTATCTGATATTTATATTGTTTCGGAACTACGTAAAAAATTAGTAAAAATTAGTCTTTAAATATTTACTAAATCGAGTATTTTAGACTACCTTCTATTATTATTATTATTCAGCAAAACTTCTAATAAATCTTATTTAGCAAGTAATATTTATTTAAATCTGTTCATTTAATCAGCTAAGTTTGAGTTGTAAAAAAATTAAATCTATTGAAAACAATGTAGATAAAGAAAACTGTTATTTTGCAAATTAAATGAACCTTGATTGGATGGAATAACGCAAATTGCAAAACAAGCTATCATATAGCTAACAACAATCATTCTATCGCGATTTCATGTTGTATTTGACTCCATGCCCATCAATATCCAAAATATGGGTGTGGAACTGGGAGTTGTTTATTGTTTATGACAGTTTACCTTTACTTTCCGCTATTTCTTTCAAAAGTGGGACATTTTTAGTGACGATAGCACATGAATCAGAAAATTGTTTGGATTCCAATATGAAATCCTAATGACTAAACCTACATTTAAAAATCTAAAACAAAAACTGGTTAAAGTTTTTCAATTATAATTCTAACAAACATAAAAAAAGTCTTTATTTTAAGTGGTTAAAACAGAAATATATCTTATTATTAAAATGGAAAAAAAAAAAAAAAAAAAAAGTTTAAAAATGTAATTTTTTTTTTTTTTTTTTAATATATATTTCAGTAAAAAAAAAAAATATGTGCGACGTAATATTTGAAATTATAGTTCCTAAATTGAACTGCTGAAAATGCCCATTGTTTAAGACTGTTAAGCGCTTAACGTCGAAGGAAATTAAGCCAGCAAATAGCTGCCATAATCGGATCGCATATTACTGCAGCCATCAACTGGGAAGCGCCATTTCGACCAAGATGGCGGTCGTCGATGGCAACTGCAAGAGAAGTGTAGAGGTTGAAGCAGCAGCAGCTTGGAGAGCGAAGTGCAATGGCACAATTCCCCCATCGAAGAAGAAAATCCAATAAGTAGGCTGGTTGTTACTTTGTTGGCCTCGAGCCGGCGGCTCACAGAATATTTTATGCTGCTTTGCACATTATCTCTCTGGAGCGAGAAGCTCAGGTCCTCAAGAACAGTTTTTGAGCAGCTTGGAAAATTTATTTCTTCAGAAGCAACGCTGTTCGTTAAATGTGAACAGCTTTGATATAAATGACACTTTTAATATTATTATTTCTTTTTTTCTTTTGGTGATCTTTTCTTATCAAATGGACAGTGGACATTCGTTTTTGGAACGTTGTTTCAGTTGGAAAATTATGTTTGAAATTATATTTTAAACTTGTTAGCATTAATTGCATTTAATAAGATTTTCCACGAGGTACTTAAAAGAATAAATGATTTATAAATATAATTTTTAAAAATAAATTTTCTGCTATTTGGAATTTAGTATATTCTATGGTTGGATTTACGTTCTAAATAAACTTTGACGGCTTAAAGTTTAATTCGAAATGATGTCAGCGATATTAACGAAATTTCCAAGAATTAGTTTAAAATATTCCACTGTTATTAACGTATCTTGAAAAATCAATTTGGCATTTTGACAGAGATAAATTTGATACATTTAATGTTTTTCCATGAGGTACTTAAAAACAATAAACAGCTTAAAATAATTTATTAATCTAATTTTAAAAATAATTTTTCTGCTATTTGGAATTTAGTATATTCTGTGGTTGTATTTACGTTCTAAGTAAACTTTAACGGCTTAAAGTTTGATTCGGAAATGATGCCAACAATATAAACGAAATTTTGAAGAATTACTTTAAAATATTTAACTGTTTTTTTTAGAATTTATTAACATATCTTGAAAATTCAATGCTGCATTTTGACAGAAGTAAATTTGATACATTTAGTAAATTTTTCCACGAGGTACTTAAAAAAAATGATTTATAAACATAATTTTAAAAATAAATTTTCCGCTATTTGAAAATTTAGTATAATCTGTGGTTGGATTTCTTTTCTAAATAAATTTCAAGGCTTAAAATTTAATTCGAAATGATGTCAGCGATATTAACGAAATTTTAAAGAATTATTTAAAAATATTCGACTGTTTGTAGAATTTATTAACGTATATTGAAAATACAATGTGGCATTTTGACAGAAGTAAATTTGATACATTTAATAAGTTTTTCCACGAGGTACTTTAAAGAGTTTATAAATATTTTAGAAACACAATTTTAAAAACAAATTTTCTGCTATTTGAAATTTAGTATATTCTGCCATTTGGATAGTGGATTTACGTTACGTTCTAATTACACTTTAACGGCTTAAAGTTTAATGCCAACGATATTAACGAAATTTCTAAAAATTGCTTCCAAATATTCAACTGTTTTTTTAGAATTTATTAACGTATCTTGAAAATTCAATTTGGCATTTCAACAGAGAAAAATTTTATACATTTCAAAAGTTTTTCCACGAAGTACTTTAAAGAATTTATAAACATAATTTTAAAAAAATAAATTGTCTACTATTTGAATTTAGAATATTCTACGGTTGTTGCATTTGCGTTCGAATTAAACTTCAGGGCTTAAAGTTTAATTCTGTAATGATGAAAGCAATATTAATGAGATTTCCAAGAATTACTTAAAAATATTCGATTGTTTTTAGAATTTATTAACGTAACTTTAAAATTCAATTTGGCATTTTGACAGGAAGCCAAGCTTCCTATTGTTGCCGAAAATATAACATTAGTTGTAAAGTAATAAACATCAGTCGTATTCTAAGCAAATGTATAAAATCAACATCAACCATTTTAATAACCTACGACAAACAAAAAAAAAAAAAAAAAAAAGAAAGAAAGAAGAAATAAATACATTACATTTTAATATAAAATTGCATTGTGCTTTATTACTGACTACAAATTCTCGAAATATTTCCAAATTAATTTATATCGATTGTTTTGTTGGAAGATGGTCAATGCACAGTTGTTATACCAATTTTAAAGCTATTATATTATTAATCCGATAAACTTGAAATGGTAGAAAATCTATAAATTGATCTGAAAGAAAGAGAAATAAAGGAAAATGTTAATTTCTAATTAAAAAAACGATTTATTGGACGGCTTTCAAAAGTTGATGAATTAATTTTTTTTTAATAATGCAATGTCTTTAAGTGGATAATTAATGAGATCAAATTGATTAATGATATTCCATAAAAATTCAATACAAACGAATTTTCACAGTTAAAAATTTTAATACAATTTTTAATTCCTCAATTACTGATTACTGCATATTAAACTTTTGTCAGAATATGAGATAGGTATTTTTTTTAACGTTTTCATTAAATGTATCAATAAAATAATTTGTTCCAATCTGACATTAGCAAATTGATCCAGTTTTAATAAAATATTTCTGAATCAAAATTCAGAAATAAAAACAAAATACAGTATTAATATTCATGTGGTTTAATGTTCCTTTTCACACCTATTTAGACTTCTGGTTTTTTTTTTTTAAATTTATTATTAGTACGATTAGAACTGAAGTGATGTCATTATTATCTGAAAATCGTTTTCAGAGTAAAAACTGAATCAAGATTTTTAAATACTTAAGTTACAAAAATTAATTCGTAAAGTATATCTTCTTCACATATATTATGAGACAATTATTTTCTTTATTCAAACTTGCAAAAATATTCTTTGTTTTAAACTGTATTTCAAAAGCATCATATAACTCTGGAACTGAAAGCAAATGCATCCAAAATCTGTTTAAAAATGAAAATTACATTTATATGAAAACCTGATTTAAAAAAATATTTTAAGGCATATTTTTCAAATAAGATGGATAGAAATCCTAATCTTTCTAAATCTACATTTGCAGGAAAGAATATTTTCTTCACTTCAGTTACTTCACTCGACATAAATTTCGAAACTGGTCGAGGAAGTTGGTCAAGGGAAGTTGGAAAAAATTCTCCATAAAACGATCTAATCCAGAAGAAAAGTCTTCTTTCTTGTACAATGAAACATTCGTTCTCTGCTCTTAGGAACTCATTGGCAAATTTAATTTATTGGGAAAGACAAACATGGATGGCATTCTTCTTAGAAGAACATAGATGGAAAACATCTGATTATATATATATATATATACAGCCTGAGTAAAAACTTTAAGGCCAGTAAAAATTTTGAGAAAATGTAAAATGAAATAAAAGGGATTCAAATAATATTAATTATTAAAGTTCATTGATAAGAAATGTGAACATAAATTGTAAATACATAATTATGAAAAACATGTGGTTATTTAGAAAGTTAGTATTTTGTCTGAGTAAAAACTTTAAGGCCACCAGTCATTTTTTAAAAATAAATATAATATAAGCAACTACTAGTTTGTGACAAGGAAGTAGTCAATTGGTGATCTTTGTGAAGATGGCGAAGGGTAAGAATTTCGTGAAAAAATCGAAGCTTTGTCTTCAACAGAAATGAGTAGTCGTGCTATTGCGATTAGATAGGAAGATCAAAGTACAATTTTAAAATTGAAAGACAATTTTGGTAAAAAGAATACTGGGGGAAGACCTAAAGCTTTGTCCTCGCGTGATGAAAGAAGAGTTTGCCAACTGCATCTACTGGAAAGTACTCAACAGGAAACTGATTCCGACGACAGGTTTAAAAGTTTGTCAAAAAAACGATTTATAACACAATTAGAAGGTCTGGAAGGTACACTTATACAGCAAAATTGACTAAGCCTCAGTTACTGCAGAGAAAGAAAAATAGAGCGTTTGAACTTTGGCCAGAAAGTCATGACCTGGGACAACCAATGGATAGAAATTATTTTTCTGACGAAAGAAAATGGGATTTGGATGGACCAGATGGCTGAAATTTCTACTGGCATGATATAAGAAATAAAAAAGAAATATTCTCCAAGCGCCTATTAGGTGGAGGGTCTGTCATGACTTGGGGCTGTTTTTCTTACAATGGTGTGGGCAAATTGCATTCGTTGCAGGTAGAATGAATTCACAAGGATACCAAAATGTCCTAACAAATCATCTTTTGCCAAATGCTAAATGTCTTGCTGGAGAAAATTGGAAATATCAGCAAGACAATGCAATCCATTCGAACAGCTGCACAAACAATTGGTTCCAAGTCAACAATGTTGAAACTGTGAAATGGCCAGCTAGATCACCTGACCTCAAGCCAAGAACCTTTGGGCTGACTTAGCAAGAAGAGTTTATGCAAATGGGAGACATTTTACATCAACAACAGAGCTGAAATCTACTATCGAAGATGAATGGTATAAAACCGAACCCACCCTTTGTCAAAAATCGTTTCATCCATGAAAATAAGAATATTTAAGTAGTACGAAGTAATGGCTCCTACACAACCTTCTAAGAATTTGTAATTTTTTTCTTATATGTTATTTTCTATGTTGCCTTAAAGTTTTTACTCAGACTGTATATATATATATATAATAATATATATATTGTGACACAGACAAGTAATAAGCTTTATTTAGAAATAGTGTCCTTAGCAGGAAGTAGTCAATTGTGGAATTTGGAAAATGTTGTCGTCTGATTTTATGTACAATATCGAATATGTAGTTGCCTTGCTTTTAGTTGATTGCAAAGAGAGTAACTGCTTTAATGGAAAACAAAATAGGTGTCGAAAAATTTTTCGGCACTGAGCCTCATCAAAGGCTATCTCTAATCGACAAAGAAAGAAGATCTTATAGAAGCTCTTCTATAATACCATTTCTTATTAATTTAGTAATGTTATTTTTGTAGAATATATATATATATTATATATATTAAGCAAATTTAAAGTTCAAGGATATAAGTGCAAATATGCATTTAAAATTGTAAAACAATGCTTTGTAGAATAGTACTACATTAATAGTACTTTACAGAATTGTTTGTACATTAATAGTAATTTGCAGAATTGTTTGTACGTTAGTAGTACTTCGTAGAATAGTTTATACTTTAAAAGTACATTTCAGAATAGTTCGTACGTTAATAGTACATAAAATAGTTTGTACGTTAATAGTACTTTGTAGAATAGTACGCTTATAGTACTTTGTAGAATAGTTCGTGCGTTAATAGTACTTCGTAGAATAGTTCATACGTTAATAGTATTTTGTAGAATAGTTTGTACGTTAATAGTACATTGTAGAATAGTTTGCATGTTAATAGCACTTTGTAGAATAGTTTGTACATTAATAGTACTTTGTAGAATAGTACGCTTATAGTACTTTTTGCAGAATAGTTCGTGCGTTAATAGTACTTCGTAGAATAGTTCATACGTTAATAGTATTTTGTAGAATAGTTTGTACGTTAATAGTACATTGTAGAATAGTTTGCATGTTAATAGCACTTTGTAGAATAGTTTGTACATTAATAGTTTGTAGAATAGTACGCTTATGGTACTTTGTAGAATAGTTCGTGCGTTAATAGTACTTCGTAGAATAGTTCATACGTTAATAGTATTTTGTAGAATAGTTTGTACAATAATAGTACATTGTAGAATAGTTTGCATGTTAATAGCACTTTGTAGAATAGTTTGTACATTAATAGTACTTTGTAGAATAGTACGCTTATAGTACTTTGTAGAATAGTTCGTGCGTTAATAGTATTTTGTAGAATAGTTTGTACGTTAATAGTACATTGTAGAATAGTTCATACGTTAATAGTATTTTGTAGAATAGTTTGTACATTAATAGTACTTTCGAAGTACTATTAACATAAAAACTGTTCTACAAAAGTTACAATAGTACTTTGTAGTTGTTACAATACTTAGTAATTTGTTAAAAGAGTACTTTGTACAATAGTACAAATATTAGAATAGTACTTTGTAGAATAGTATGTACGTTAATTGTATTTTGTAGAATAGTACGCACGTTAATAGTACTTAGTAGAATAGTTCGTATGTTAGAGTACTTCGTAGAATCGTACATACGTTAGTAGTACTTTGATGAATAGTACGTTAAGGGCAAACCTTTCTTACAGATTTGTAAATTTAACAGAAATCATTTATTTTACAAATTTTCAAAATCCATTGGTAAAGATCATAGTTCATAAAATTATGGTAAAGAGTCAAGAGTCAGGTGTAGGCATAAAAATTCGACTCAAGAGTCAGCATTAGGAAATTTTTGGCCGACTCCCAACTCCTACATACCACGAACTTTATTTTCTCAAAAGCCATTTTGTTTGATGTGCATAAATCAGATCAAATGGGCTTGATGAATAGTACGTTTGATCTTCGTACTAGAAGAGCATGGTTCAAAATCGCCATACGAAGACAATTCAAAGCTCCCTTGTCTTTGGCGGGAATGGACAAGATAAATCTTTAAACAGGAATATCCGCTCGTTGAACTCAAAACGGCGAAGAAAAAAAAAAAAATGTATGCTCAGACACCCTGCCCAGATGGAAGTTCATTCAAAATTGTTTTGGAAAAAATTAATACAGCGTAGCAGTCATCTAATGCAGCAAAATAGATAACGCTACATGTGCTACATAATTGCCGTTCTATTAGCGACTGATTCGAAAATAAAAAATAAAAAAATCATTCTGTATATTTATAATATTTTAAAAAGAGCATTTTTTATTGCAAATAGCCCTTTTTTAATTAGTTAACATTTATTCAATTTGAATCCACTTTATGAAAGTCAAGCATTAATACATCATTCGATAAGCTATACTACTATGCCCAAAAAGGAAGACCAATTATTTTTTTTTTTTCAGAAACTCTTTATTTATTCTTCCAAATTTATTTCATCGCCTTCAGAGTAATCCTCCGGACACAATGCACTTATGCCAACTTTTTTTCAATCCTCAATGCATGTTAAAAAGTCATCGGCAGGGATGGTTTTCAAAGCGCGCTGCGATTCACGTTGAATCTCTTCAATCGACACAAAACGGTGTCCCCGGAGTGTCTTTTGAGTTTAGGGAATAGCCAGAAGTCGCACGGTGTGAATACGGTGGTTGTGGAACGATAAGGGTTTCATTTTTGGCGTAAAAGTCACGAAGAATCAATGCAGTGTGAGATGGTTTCAGTACCAATCGAGATTTGACGTGTTTGAGGCTCTAAATGGAAATGACCGATGCTTTTGAAATTCCAACATCATCAGCAAGATCTCTAATTGTAAATCGATGGTTTGCAAGCACTAAATCTTTAATTTTTTGGTTGTGAGCTTCGTCGGTTGAGGTTGAGGATCGACCAGAGGGCTCTACGTTTTCAACGCGTTCTCTGCCTTCTTTGAATTGTTTATACCACTTTAAAATATTTCTTTCCTATACAGGAAGGCTCACCGAATGCCTTCTGCATTTCAAAAATCGCCGGAATCCGTTTTAGCGTCTCACAAAGCCAAGCGTAACTCAAACACTAATGAATTTTTTGACGTAAAATTTCACACAGATGTCAAGGACAGTGCCAACAACCTAAAAAAAAAAAATTTAAATTCCATATACCCAGGAAGTTTAAATTTAAAAATCGGTTTTACTTTTTAGGCACAGTAGTATTTGCAATAAAAGATAAAATATTACGATTTTCATCTAATCTTAATTAAATTGGCGTTGAAGAAATGGTTAAGATGAAACTTATCGAGAAGTAATCATTACAGAAACGCTTTTGCCTGTATTTGATTCCATATTCATAAGCAAGAAAATGAATTTAATCAAGCATGGAAATATCCTTTATCATGGAAGGCTTTATCGTGGAAATATAATTTCTTACTTTACACGAAAGTAAAACTTTCTGAAAGTGGAAATAAAATTATTATTAACTGACTACTTTCATTTAAATGTTGAATTATTAGTTAAAGCGAAAACATTTTTGGATTCGAAAATACCTTGTTGACAAAGCACTCCAAACGAAGTCTTAAAATGGCTAAATGACTCTAAAGTCAAACATCATTTTACGTCGGAGCAAATTTTGCTAATCTTGTAATGTTGTTTTATTTTTAAATGATTACTCAGCATATTGACTTTTATATAAAAAAATTACTTTTAAGATTTAATTTCGAATTCATTCGGAAAACATCGAGTTGTTACAAAAAGATCTTTTCTTGGTTCCGATTGAAACAAATCTGTAGAATTAACCAAAAAAAAAAAAATATTTAATTAATCACCAACATATTCATCATTCTTTACTATGGCATCTTTTCATCGGTAGTTTTATTTGCCTTTTTTTTTATAAAATTCATTTGGTTTTGCCTTCAAAAACAATCTAACTTCTTCTGAAGTCAGCCTAAGTGTTGAAAAGAGATTCTATAAGCTTTAAAAACACGGCCATAGTGCAAGGATATAGTCAACGGTCCAAAAAAAATGGTCATAGTGCAGGGACATTATCAACAGTGCAAAAATATAGTCCAGTGCAAATATATGGCTAAGAGAACAAAAACATGGTCAAGTGTAAACCATTGTTAAATGCATACTTACGTACGTGGTCAACAGTGCAAAAATGTGATCATAGTGCAAGGACGTGGTCAACAGTACAAAAACATGTTCATAGTGTAAGAACATGGTCAAAAACATGTGAGCAAAAACATGTTTATAGTTTAAGAAGGTCAACAATACAAAAACATGTCAACTGAGCAAAAACATAGTCAAGTGCAAAAACATGATCAACAGTAAAAGAATGGTCAAGTGAAAGGACATGGTGAACAGTGCAAAAACATGTTCATAGTGCAAGGTATGTCAACAAGGACTAGAATGGTCAAGTGAAAGGACATGGTGAACTGTGAAAAACATGTTCATAGTGCAAGACATGTCAACAAGGACTAGAATGGTCAAGTGAAAGGACATGGTGAACAGTGCAAAAACATGTTCATAGTGCAAGGCATGTCAACAAGGACTAGAATGGTCAAGTGAAAGGGCATGGTGAACTGTGCAAAAACATGTTCATAGTGCAAGGCATGTCAACAAGGACTAGAATGAGCAAGTGAAAAGACATGGTGAACTGTGCAAAAACATGTTCATAGTGCAAGGCATGTCAACAAGGACTAGAATGGTCAAGTGAAAGGACATGGTGAACTGTGCAAAAACATGTTCATAGTGCAAGGCATGTCAACAAGGACTAGAATGGTCAAGTACAAGAACTAGAGTGGGTGAAGTAGCATTTCCCATTCAAATTATTCTAGGAAATTCTTAGTCAAACCTTCAGCGTGGAATTTATTAGTACTGTCATGCAATAATATCACACCTTTTCTGTTGATTAACGAAAGCCATTTTTCTGTCTAAAAATGCTTCTAAGCGTCTTACCTGTTGACCATAAATTTTCAACGTTTATGATTCGATTGTTACAATAATGGACAATAATAGCTCATAACGAATAATTATATATTATGAACAGCTCATAATGAACAATTTCTTTCATATCTCACTCTACAATCAAAAGAATCTTATGTTATCCTGTTGATATCAGACTTTGAATGATAGCAAAGCCATTGTTTTAGAGCTTAATACCATTATAGAGTATTCACTGATTTATCATAGATAATTACAAGTTAAATCGATGTTATCTTTTATCCTGTGTTATCTTATAATTACACTTTCTAGGAATGGACAGATTTTTTTGTTTAATCTAATATTTAAACCAATGAGTATTCATAAATATAAATATTTCTGTTATATATGTATTATTTTTTCATCTAGCTTAACAATTATTTAATAATGATTTAATTATGGACGTATTATTCCTAGTGCTTCAAAGTTTCGAAATTTAAATATACTTTGTCCGATTTCAGTGGGTTTGAATGGAATAATAATGCTTCGCAAACTTTTTGCTATTGTTTTGAAAAGCAATGTTATTGTTGACAAATTAAAATACGCAACATAATAGAAAGAAATTGTTTTTATTGTTTTGTGATGTAAAGAAATTATTTTTATATAGAGATAGTTGGAATAGCTTAGATAATTTAAATTATATTTTTTTTTTAAATCTTTGCAGATGATATTTTATTTTCATAATTGTAAATAAATTTACTCAAAAACAGGACAGGACGATGAATGGGTAACTGAAGATTCTAGGAATATGGAGCTGTACATTTACAGATTCCTCATATCTTTTGGCCTAATTGAAATATCGAAATCTATTTTTTTACAAAGAATACTCAAAGGTTATTGTGGCAACATGCCTAAGTGCCTCACATCGACAGTAAGACTGTAGGGTGAGTGGTTGCTCTATTTTGTCAAATACGACACATAATGACCTCTTATGAGTCCTACAAGAAAGCAGCTCTCTCCCTTCATAGATCGCAGCCTAATTGTACAATTGGCTAGCGCATTGGTCTTTGGTACCAGAAGCTCCAGGTTCAAATCCTGGCGGTGACATGGGTGTTTGTGATTGGTTCGGAATCCACATTAAACTGTAGGTCCCGGTCTGTTTAGCCCTAAACTAAACCCTTCATAGATTATCGATGGGCTGTTCGTTATATGCATAAGTGGAACAATAGACTATACACTGATATACCACAAAAAAACCCGGTGAGCTAATGAGATTAATGAGAATTAAAAAGCTAATGAGCTTGAAAATACAAGTTGGTGGCGTTTGTTGCTATCACTGCATTCAGTAATGAGGGCAATCAACGAGAGATTAGATTCAATATCAGAACATTCAGTAACAGTGTATTTTAAACATTACTCAACAACAAATGGACTAAACTGATTGTAATTTCCCAGGTTTATATATAAATAGATTGCGTTTATAGGCATTCAATACCCTTCCAAAAAACTCCTGTTGAAAAATAATACACCCCTCAGCTAATTTATGTATTGTTCGAAGTAGTGGTATAAAAATGGTAACAGTATTTTTTTTTATTCAATTTAGGAATTTTAACTACATAATTTTGAAGAAAAAAGTACAACATATTTTATGAAAGTACTAAGTGGAAGGGGAAGCAGCAATCTTTGACGTAATTCGAGAAAGAACTTTATGGCAAAACCCAGCTCTTGAAAAAGCAAAAATGTTGATAGTACCCAGAGCAGACAGCTCCTACTTTTACTTCTATTGACACTCGTGCAGCTATCTGGAGGCTTAATCAGCAGATAGCTCGAGCATTGGGCAGAGTCCAACAGCAAGGAGAGGGAGATAAAGAAAGGTTGAAAGTGGTGTAAAAACCTGGACTGCATTTTTATTATTATTATTCGTCTTCTATCTTTTTTTCTAAGAAATCATATGTTACATTTCAGCTAATAATTACTGCAAATAATTAACTGCAATATATAATTTAAGTTTCTGTTTTAGTGAATACTACTGTGTCCAAAAAGTAAAACCTTTTTTTTTTTTTCAAAAACTTTTTATTTATTCTTCCAAATTTATTTCATCGCCTTCAAAGAAATCCCCTCCGGACACAATGCACTTAAGCCAACTTTTTTTCCAATCTTCAATGCATGCTAAAAAGTCATCGGCCGAGATGGCTTTCAAAGCAAGCGGCGATTCATGTTGAATCTCTTCAGTCGACTCAAAACGGGTCCCCGGAGTGGTCTTTTGAGTTTAGAGAATAGACAGAAGTCGCACGCTGTGAATACGGTGGTTGTGGAACGATATGGGTTTCATTTTTGGCGAAAAGGTCTCGAAGAATCAATGCTGTGTGAGCTGGTGCATTTAGTGTTTTCGATACCAATCGAGATTTGATGCGTTCGAGACCCAAAATGGAATTGACCGAAACTTTTAAAATTCCAACATCATCAGCAAGGTCCCTAATTGTAAATCGACGTTTTGCAAGCTCCAAATCTTTAATTTTTGGACGTGAGCTTCGTCGGTTGAGGTTGAGGATCGACCAGATGGCTCTTCGTCTTCAACGCGTTCTCTGCCTTCTTTGAACTGTTTATACCACTTGTAAGCAATTCTTTCCGATATAGGAATGCTCACCGAATGCCTTCTGCAACATTCTATGCGTTTCCGCAAATAAAATTGAATGCAAGTTTTTTGCTCAATTAATTCAGACATTTCAAAAATCGCCGGAATCAGTTTTAGCGTCTCACAAGGGCAAGCGTAACTCAAGCACTAATGAATATTTTGACGTGAAATTTCATACAGATGTCAAGGAAAGTGCCAGAAACTTAAGAAAAAAAAATTGAAATTCTATAAGCCCCGGTAATTTTAAATTGAAAATTGGTCTTACTTTTTGGATACAGTAGTATACAGGGTGAAAAATAAGCTCAAAATAAAACATTGTGGGATAAATGTGAATCACAGTTTTATCGACTTAAAACGACGTTAAAAAACGACGTTTCCTTGCAGATCCTTATCTGTGTCGTGTAAGCATTGATGTCGTTCTCCTTGACTGAATCAATTGGGAGGATTTCATTTTTACTTACAGATAATGTTGAGCAAGGATTAACAGACCGCGGTTTCATGTGGCCCACTTAACATAGGCACATTTCATTTTTTAAAAATATATAAACTGTTTATGAAAGAATTTATGAAAGTTTCGTAAAAAAACTAAACATTTATATGTTAGAAAAAGTATTTTATTTCTATCCATTGTCTATTTTGTTCAGATTCAAAAGATCAGATCCGTTGTCAATAATGTGCTAGACTGATTGCACAATATCTATCTATGTAATTTTGTTTTCTGCAATATTTGTCGCCAATAGCACAATCCGTTTCACAAATGCGCTGAACAAAGTACATACAGTTATTGCTAAAAGAAATTAAATTATGCAATACACCGCGCAAGTCCGTTTGGAACATTAATATCTGTGTAGGATTATCTAACTTCGACCTTCAAAATCAACAGAGATTTGTAAAATTTTTTTTTTTTATTTGCTATTGGATTTTTATGATATTGTGGCGACAAATTCATGACATCAACCAGAAATTATTATAAATAAATACATCTGCATATGAAAGTTTAATCATTAAACTCGAAACCTTATTTGCACAATTTAGATATGACCACCTTACAAAAATTGAGAGCACGTAATAGATTATTCAATTTAAATTTAATGAATCACTGAAATTTTTGATTGTGATTTAAAATAAAAATGTCTTCATGAAATGTTTCGACATTTTAATTACCAAATTCTTCTTCTTCATTGGTGCAATATCCCCACGGAGAACCAAGGCCGTCTGTCTATTTTCAAATTCAGAAACATGAGATGTTTTCTTTTTACGGGGTAGGATTGTCAAACCAACTCTCTACAGTCCTATTAAACGGGGACCTACGGTTTAAAGTGGATTCCGAACCACTACAAACAACCATGGTACAGCCGGACTCGAACCAGAAACCTGTAGCACCAAAAGCCTGATTTACTATATTGCACATACAAAAATAAACATTCATTGTAGTTTTCGGATACCAGACCATTCCATAGTAGGGCGAAGTGATGTAACAGATTTAGCGTTTATGTGAAAAAAAATAAATTCTGAGCGATTTCGATAATAATAATAATCTAAACATAAATTTATCAATATTAATATTTATTAGTAGATAAGGTTTAACACTTTGATTAAAACAAAGCATTAAAACCTGAAAATAAAGATTACATAAGCAATCTCAAAACTATATGGTCCATCTTCTTTTTAAAATAGGATTCTAACCTACAGTTTGTGCATGGAATGATATGTTTTATAACATTTTCATATATAATTTAAAGAAATAAATTCGTTAGGACTCGAACTCTGTGTCACCGAGAGCCACAGGGCTAATCACTCAGCCATCAGGTCCCAAATAACTAAAAGCATAACCAAAATATAAAATACCAAATATAATAACCGACAGTTGAAACCAAATAACCAACGAAAAATGTTGATAATTTTCTGATAGCCAAAACTTTAAAATTTCATGTAATTTTAATGCACTGATAACCAAAAGTTTTGAATTAGTTAATAACGTAATTTATAGCTAATTATATTTTAAATATACCTTTCTTTAAAATTCATATTTGTTGTCTAATTAATTTTCTAAACTCAAATCACTTTAAAGAAATTGAACTTGAATATCGTTCTAATCAGATCAAATGTTTATTTATGTATGTGTGCATAAATGTATGTAATAATAAATGTAAATGCATCATGCATGTTTGAATACAATTAAATTCAGATTAGCATATAATGAGTCAATTTTTAAATTTCTTTTTTTTTTTTTCAAAATATCCAGGTTATAGCAAATTGTTTAAAATTATAAATATTTAAAAATTTAATTTTAATGAGTTACAAATTGTTTTTCCTCCTATTAATCCTTATTTTCCTTAAAAGAATTAGCATAAAGCTATGACCAAAAGTTTCTTTCACCAGTTCGTCTGAAGATTAATTCCTCGACATCAATGATAATGTAAGTCAACGAACTTGAACTACGGAATACTAAAAGATTAAAGGTTGGTAATTTGAGTTATCTTTC
Source organism: Caerostris extrusa (assembly GCA_021605095.1). NCBI lineage: Eukaryota > Metazoa > Arthropoda > Arachnida > Araneae > Araneidae > Caerostris > Caerostris extrusa. Next base: position 50,957 of record BPLR01019864.1, read on the forward strand.
AATGTGATTTTAATGGACCAGCAATACAAGATCACGGGTTTATTTTTCCTCGGAAGAATTACTATTCCTGACACGCTAATGGTGATTTATATTGGAATGAATCTCCAATAACGGGAACACGAGAACTCTTACATCAAAAAATCTTTGAATTATTAATTTTTCTTCTGATATTTTTAGTACAAAACATAAAAAAGATCAATGGAAGTTTTTTTTTTTTTTTTTTTTTTGTAATATTTGTAAAAATTGCCGGTAACAAAATAGTGGGATTGCGCAGAAAAATTTACGATTTTTTTGGGTTTTAAATCTTTTTAAATTTTTTTTTTTTTTTTTTTTTTTTTTGGTGTTTAGCAAAAATTCTGCAAAGTTATATTCTTCATCTTAGGATATATACATCAATAAATGAATTTGTCTTCATTGGCGCAACAGCCCCATGGTGGGTCAAGGCCGTCTGCCTATTGACAGATCTCAAGACAGGAGGTATTTTCTATTTTACGGGGGTGGGCTTTGTCAACCCTACGTCCAACCCTCCTCTACAGTCATTTTAGACCGAGACCTACGGTTTAAAGTGGATTCTGAACCCCTGCAAACATCCATGGCACCGATATCCACAGCACTAGGTACTCCGTCATCATCATTGGCGCAACAGCCCTATTGGCGCAACAGCCCGTCTGTCCACTGGCAGATTTCGAGGCAGGAGATGTTTTCTTTTACGGAGTAGAGTAGCCATCCCTACTGCTGACACTCTACAGAAACTGGGACCTACGGTTTAAAGTGAATTCCGAACCACTACAAGCATCCATGGCACAGCCGGGAACTCGAACCCGAAACCAGTGACACCATCACTAATTATTCGGCCGTCAAACCCCAATAAAGGAATTATTACTAATAATTTCATTTATTATCTATAATTTATATTTAATTGTAACAGATTTAAAGCTGCACTGAATTGCAAATCTTGCCTGTGTATACTGATCGGTTTAAGCCAGTTCACTTGCCATGCTAATCTATTATTGGCAATTAAAAAGTTCTTTTATGATATTTAAAAGTAAATTCTTTGATATCCATTTCCAATATATTCAAAGGATTTCAACTATGGCTTTTTAACCAATTATTACGATGATTGTTTTTTTTACATCAGTAATCGCGTGTTCTACATACACATGAAAAGGTGAGATACAACATAGTATAATAATCAATAAGGTGAAACAAAAATCCTTCCGGTAGGATTAATTTAAAAACCAGTTATGAGGATTATCAGTGGGTAAATGCCGGACATTTGCATTTCCTATGGGAGAAAACAAGGAATATCCTATTAAGCAATTTCATGTAAGACACTAATACAAATTATCATAATCACCATCGAATCTCCTTGTCTTAATTAATCATATTAAACCAAAATAATCATTTAAATCAATTTAATCATTTTAAATCAAAAATAATTTAAATAAATTTAATCTTTTTATGTCAAAATAAACATTCAAAACAATTCAATCACATTAAATCAAAATAATCATTTACATCAATTTAATCATATTAAACCGAAATAATCATTTATATCGATTTAATCATATTAAACCAAAGTAATCATTTAAATCAATATAATTATATTAACTTAAAATAATCATATTAAATCAAAATAATCATATTAAATCAAAAATAATCATATTAAATCAAAATAATCATATTAAATCAATTTAATCATATTAAAACAATTTAATCATGTAAATAAAAATAATCATTTAAATCAATTTAATCATATGAAATCACAATAATCATATGAAATCAATTTAATCATTTAAATGAAAATAATCATTTAAATGAAAATAATCATTTAAATGAAAATAATCATTTAAATGAAAATAATCATTTAAATCAATTTAATCATATTAAATCAAAAATAAACATTCAAATCAATTTAATCATATTAAAAAGTAATCATTAAATCAAAATAAAATTCAAATTCATTTAATCATATTAAAACAAAGTAATTTAAATCAATTTAATCCCATTAAAAAAAAAGTAATCATTCAAATCAATTTAATCACATTAAAAAAAGTAATCATTTAAATCAATTTAATCACATTAAAAAAAAAAAAAGTAATCATTTAAATCAATTTAATCATATTAAAAAAATTAATCATTTAAATCAATTTAATCATATTAAATCGAAATAATCATCTAAATCAAAACAATCACTTAAATCAGTTTAATCGTATTAAATCAAAATCATCATCTAAATAAATTTAGTCACATTAAATCAAAACAAATCAAACCATCATCGTAAAGAGAAAGAGTTCTGATTAAAAAGTGAAAGGTCTAAAATTGCATAAAATGATACAAATTATTTGTTAAGTTGGTTAGAAATATCTTCAAAATAATGGGTGAAATTTTAGACATAAAATGTAATTATAACATGTTTCGATAAGTGATTTCAATGTTGATGTGAGTGTCGAATCTAATTGAGATTATTGCAACATAATAAATGATATTAATTGCAGACTTCGAGAAATCTTACTGCCAATTACGACTCATCATTAAATTAGTCTTTTTAAAATATTGTCTAAACATCAGTAGTAAGAAAGCCAATTTAACTTCCCATATATACTTCCAAAAAATAAATAAGAAAATAATTTAAAAGATAATAAATTAAAATATTATTTAAATAATATAATTTTTAATAAATAATATTATATACAATATATACAATTAGTATATGTAATATTATATATAGCATATATTGTTATATATAAATTGAAATATATATTATTATATTATTATGTATTATAAATAATAATTATCTATATTATAAAATAATAATATTTAACATTATTAATTTTAAAAAGTTTATTTAATAATAATATTTAATATTATTATTTTATATCTATACATAATATTATATATAATTGTAATATTTTTATTAATATTAATTATTATTATTTTTTGTAATTTAAAGATTATTAAAATATTATATTTATTATATCATCTTTATATTATATTATATTATATTAAAAAATGGAACTGAACAAAAATGTAAACGTTAAAAAAATGGAAATTTTAAACTTGAAAATAAGCTTCACACTACATCTTAAAGTTTTTAAATTGTAAATACTATTTGCTTTAATTATTTATTTATCAAAAAATTATTTATCTGTAATACAAATTTAAATCAAAATTTAATGTAAAAATTTATAATAATTGGCGATTTTTATTTAAAATTGCTATGTTCTAATTATTAAAAATCAAAATTCATTCCAACAAATATTAATTTTATGTGTTGATATTCATCACAATTTTTGGGCCTTTTGAGATGCACGTATTATTATTATAAGAATACGTACAGGATCCAAAAAAAAAATAGGTTAAAGATCATGCTTGAAAGTTTGTGTTTTCAATATCTGGGTAGAAGAGGAGAGGTTCTCACCTGTTGCCATAGCAGCTGTTTAAAATACCAGGTGGTACGACATCAAGAATCTTTTGTTACACCTCCAAAGTGCAGGAAGTCTCTTTTCAGAACACCCCATCTCAAGATCCCTTCCTAAAAAGGGAGGGGGAAAATGCTTTAGGGAATTTCCCAATCGAAGAAACATAATAAACATTCAATTTGCAATTTGTTTAGGTTGGATATTTTAAATGAATAAATTAAATTAAGATACATTGTTAAAAAGGAGTTTCTTCAAAAGGTTGATGCATATATAAAAATAAAATACGAAATAAAATAAATTAAAATATGTCCATTTATTGAAAAATATAATTGAATACTGAATTTTACCCAATAACAAGTAATCTAATGGATTCAAAAATTACGAACATTTAAGTAGCATATTCAGTAGCATTAGAGTATGAATAATTATTACATTATTTTTATATTAATTATTTAATATATTATTATTTTTATTATTCATTTCAATTGCTATATATTCAGTAGCCTTATTTTTATATTAAGTAGCACTTTAATGTAACTGAATTACTTTTATATTCAGTAGCATTAGAGTACTGATAAGTTGCAAACTTAAACAAAAAAAAAAAAAATTTTTTTGCATTTTAAAAGACACCAGTTCGTTATAAAACTATTTTACATTTATTCAGAAACAGTTATATTGCTCTACAGAAAATATTTGTTTTTTTCTTCACTAGCAGAGTCACAAATGTCATAAAATGACGATTTTTAAGTAAGTAATTGATTTACAACTTAAATACAATGTTCTGAGAACGCAATTGATCTATTAAATTAATGTATGAATTAATGTTATTTATATATAATTATGAAATAGATTAAAATATTTTAAAGAAGAAAACAAGATTACTTCATTTTCTTATAATTTTTTTTTACAAAACAATTTTGATAAAGTAAAAGTGAAAGCATTGTTGATTAAAAATCCCAATATAGCGTATATTGTTTAAATGAGAAATACTGATTTTGAAATAACGTAGATTGTTTAAAATGAGAAATATTGTTTGAAATAACGTATATTGTTTAAAATGTGAAATACTGTTTTGAAATAGTGTTTATTAATAAAGATAAATACTGTTTGCTACATTTAATTTTTTTCATTTTCTTTTATAAAGTTGATTGGAAATATTTTTCGGATTGATTGATATATTTTTTATATTTTTAAAAGATAAATATTTCTCCTCAGCACTGAAAGGCTGTGAAATATACTGCATTGAAATTTCTAATGGAAAATAAGTAACACTGTTAATCGAAAAGAAAATACCAATAACATTTGAAATTAAACCTTTTTTGGCAGTATATAAAACCCCATGATTTACTTTATAAAATTTCCAAGTTTAGGACATATTGGTTCAATATTTTTCAATTTCAAATTAAAAACCATCATTATGAACATCCTATATGCTGAAGGTGGAAGTAATAAATTTCATTTGTCAACCACCTAAATATCTTTGACTAATTGGCTAGCACTCTGGCTTTTGGTACCACAGACTTCAGGTTCATGTCCTGGCTTCAGGTTTGAAAAATACTGGCTGTGGCATGAGTGTTTGCTAGTGGTTCGGAATCCACGCTAAGCTGTACGTTCCGGTCCAATTAACTTAAAGTGTACACAAAATGACAGTAGAGCGACAAACCAAACCTACAAAATGTTTAACGGGGAATTTGTTAGATTTTAGATTAGATTTGTTAGCAACTTTGTTAGCTGTATGGAATCCACGTTAAACTGTAGATCCCGGTCTAATTAGCCAAAAAGTGTGTGCAAAATGACCGTAGATAACCAGAGAATATCTACCGACACAAAAACCAATTTTGAAATCTCTCCTAATAACAATAAAGTTTCAATAATAAAGAAAGAATTACTGTTTAAAAATCTAAAAACTTAATGTTTCCAAGCTTTTGACATAAAGCTGAACTCAGAAAATTTTGTAAAGTCCTGCATGAAAATCATTTGTAGGTTTTGTTTGTCGCTCTACGCGCGGCAATGCATTTTGGAATCTCTTCAATCGAATCAAAATGGTGTCCCTGGAGTGATTTTTTTTAAGCTTATGGAATAGTCAGAAGTCGCACGGTGAAAATACGGTGGTTGTCAACGATATGGATTTCATTTTGGCGAAAAAGTCACGAAGAATCAATGCAGCGTGAGCTGACAAGAGCATTCAGTGTTTTCGGTACCAATCGAGATTTGACGCTTTTGAGACCCAAATAAGACCAATCATTTTTTTCCAAAACTCTTTATTTATTCTTCCAAACTTATTTCATCGCAATGCACTTATGCCAACTTTTTTCCAAGCCTAAAATGTAACGGCAGGGATGGCATCAAAGCGCGCTTCGATTCACGTTGAATCTCGACTCAAAAAGGTGTCCCGGAGTGGTCATTCGAGTTTAGGGAATAATCAGAAGTCGCATGATGTGAATACGGTGGTTGTAGAATGATATGGGTTTCATTTTTGGCGAAAAATCACGAAGAATCAATGCAGCGTGAGCTGGCGCGTTCAGTGTTTTCGGCACCAATCGAGATTTGACGCGTTTGAGACCCAAAATGGAATGGACCGATCCTTTTGAAATTTCAACATCATCAACAAGGTCTCTAATTGTAAATCGACGGTTTGTTAAGCACCAAATCTTTCATTTTTGAACGTGAGCTTTGTCGATTGAGGTTGAGGGTCGACCAGAGTTCTCTTCGTCTTCAACGCGTTCTCTGCCTTCTTTGAACTGTTTATACCACTTGTAAATATTTTCTTTCCGATGCAGGAATGCTCACTGAATGCCTTACTGCAACATTCTATACGTTTCCACAAACAATATTGAATACAAGTTCTTTGCTCAATTAATTCAGAAATCGCCGGAATCAGTTTTAGCGTCTCACAAAGCCAAGCGTAACTCAAGCACTAATATGAATATTTTGATGTCAAATTTCACACAGATGTCAAGGACAATGCCAGCAACCTAAAAAGGAAGAAAAAAATGAAATAATCCCCTGGAATTTTAAATTGAAAATTGGTCTATCTTTTTAGACACAGTAGCATTAGCATCATCCAACTGTAAACAGCTGGGCATTATTGCAGTTTCAGCTTTTCTATGTCAAGGTACATTGACCGCTGAGAAGAACTCTTTCCTGGCGCAAGCATATCACGATCAATGGACTGTGAAAAAAAAGAGCAATGTCCAAACAAAATTTATGGAAATTTTTACCATGGTAGCAAATTCATGCTCATCTATAGACCAGAAGAAAAAAGAACATTTCTATAATTATTTAGCCAAAGTCACTATATTGTTGCTAAAAAACACAAAGTTTTTGATCATGTCTGAAGAAAAAATATATCACTGTGGAAAAATTATAACTAATGTACGTATTACACATTTATCTTTCCGACTTTCAATAAAAAATATTTTTTAACAAAATTCTACAATATATTTAGTATTTTATTTCTTTTGTTATTCTAAATATGTAGTTAAAATATAATATAAAATAATAATTTAAAACATTTGTTTGTCTTAATAGTAATTAATATTTTTTGTATCATTTTGTTTCTGGAAGTAATCCCAAGAAGGATTTTTTTAAATGCAGCTTTGCTTCACAGCAATTTTTTTCGCTAAAATAGGAAATATGTGTTGTTATAATTATGATTAATACGTTTCCTGTTTTATATATTTCAATATAGATTTCAATATAGAAAACTTTTTATATATTTTTCAATTATTTTTTCAATATATTTCCAATCCTAGTGGGCGATATGGGGCTTAAATGAACGTAAAAAATCAGAAGGATTGTGATTAATATATAGAATTTTTCAGATCACCCTACTATAAAAAAGCATGCTGTTATTATTAAAAAAATAAAAATATCTTCACTTTGATTGATTTTGAAAAAATAATAACTTTAAGCTGTCATAAGAAATACTGACATGCAATCATTTGAATACAAGAAATATTTTTGATTTTCTGTATTCAAAAGAATATTTGATTACGAATTTGATTCACATCAAATATTTCGTTTTTAAATTTGATTCGTATCAAATATTTCATTGGTAAATTTATTTTATATACAAATCTGTAACTGAACGTATGAAACATTTTGTTTGTAAATTTGATTCGTATCCAATATTTCATTAGTACATTCGTTTCATATAAATCTGTAACTGATTCGTATCAAATATTTTGTTCGTAGATTTTTTTATTCGTATCAATCTATATTTCATTCGTGTCAAATATTTCGTTTAAAATTTGATTTATATCAAACTATATCCGATTGAATCAAATAGGTGTAAAAACATGAAATCGCGATTGAATGACTTTTTGTCAGATGTATGATACCAAGAATCAACTCGTGTTTACTTAGTAAATATAAAGTAGCCCATAATATTCGTTATTAAAAATTAATTTTTACTGAGTTAATTCATACTATTTCGGAAAGATACAAATATGAGATTAAGTTTTAATGTACACTCGAAGAATAAAAATGCCATAAAAAGTTAATTGAAAATTTCAGTTTACTTGTTGCACTATTTAAAGTTTTAGATCTTCTTTGAAATGCCAGTGCAAATCTTTTCTATGATGAAATTAGAGTTTAAAAGTCAATAGTGAAACAATTTAAAAGTAAATGGTCAATTTGAAATGCTAGTGCAATGTTTTCCATGATGAAATTAGAGGTTAAAAATCAATAGTGAGACAAATTAAAAGTAAATGGTCAATGCGGAAAAGCAAAGTCAAACAAAATGACTATCTGATATCCAAGAATTTCATAAAATAAATATTTTGATATTCTCCACAGATCAGTTTGACTTGAAATGTTAAAGTAACTATGAAAGGAAAGTACTGAAGTAGGAAATACAATTGCTGTGAGAAAACGTAATTAGGCTTTAATTGATTCATGGAAAGATTTTCCTTGAATGGTTTTGTAATGCATTTGGGGTGCATCAGTTCAAAGTTCTAAGTGAATAACCTTACGGGATAAAAACCACAGAACATTATGCATCATTCGAATAATTTTGCTTTTACGTAGCATAATTTCAATCTTTTAAAAATTGAGTTCGTGTAGATTTGGTCTTTGAATTTTTTCATTTCTTAATGGCAAAGCCTCTCACTTTGAAGGTGGATTGACAGCTGTTATTTGCTTTAAACCATTTTAACAGTTGGAAAATGTAAAAGTTAATTAAAAAGTAAAGAAAAGCTAGTATTATGAAAGTTAGTGCGCAGAAACACACAGGAACATAAGAGTCGGGAGAAAAGAAATGACGAAATATACTAAATGACTAATATAGAGTGTGACATTAGTAAAGATTGTTTTTCTAAAGCAATCAAACTTTTTTTTCCAGTGTACAAGTAATGAGATATATCCGAAGAGCGGATATGCAGAGACACGGTATGGGGGTGCTATTGCATTATGTTAAAATCGATTTTTCCACACTTAAATCAGTGCAGTTACTTAATCAGTGCAGTACTCTGACAAATCTATTGTAATGGTATCTCCATCTTCTAAACGTTCTTCACAGCATGAGTCCGATGTAGCCTGCATTTATGTTCCGTAAAAACTGAAGTACACCAGTGACATTTAGAACAAATGCAAGTGGAGGGAGAACCATTTCATAATGACCATTCACAACTGCCAATGGCATGCAGCATTCAGGAATGGCAGGCAAATATGCCATCATTATGAAAGCGGTCTAATCACAGCAAAGGAGTATGGGCCGGATTTAGATGAAAAGAGGCCCTTGGCTATTCCACTTATAAGGCCCTTTCACCTCCCATTTTTAAGTTTGTAAATTACACGAGTGATAATAAAATACATCATTACTGTGATATATATTAATATGTTAAATGAAACATGTGATGTGCACTAATCTTTATAAAAATGTGGCACTTTGATAATAAATTAAAAGAACGCTTAGTAGTACAAGGCACGTCAATATTTGCCATAGCAATCAGTGAACGTATGAACTATAATTTGGTGCAGTCTAGTATACACAAACGAACAGACCCAATGAGCCGAACGCGTTGATCTCAACCAATAAATTTTTATGTTTGTTTATGAGTCATATGCGTAGAATTTCTCCTTATTTTCGATTCAGTGTTTTAAGAGTTTATTGTTTTTAGAATAGTGTCATTCTAATTTTGCTAACAATTTGAATGTAGGCACCTCTTGATCTTGAGGCCCTAGGCTGAAGCCTAGTTAGCCTATAGGAAAATCCGGCCCTGGCAAGGAGTGGCGCTTGTAGTTTCGTTGTCGTTGCTGTTGGGTAATTATCGGTCATTCATTAACTTTTTTTTTTCTTGACCGACAACCACCAACCTTTTTTTTAAAACAGTTGTGCCCGTAGTTTGAAAGGCTTTCAAATAACACTTTTATTGATTCGGAAATTTTAAGGTATGAATGTCAAACTATACGCCCTCCTTCTCAAAAAGATGGTTTTGCAAATGTTTTTTTTTTATTCTAGTATATTGCTCGTATGAACTCACTTGAACTTGCAGAAAATATCTTTATTAAAGCTCTTCGTCTGTGCCTGTGCATGCTGACTGCACTAGATGCGTACGCTAATGTCACCTGTGACATTTTTTTCCTGATACTTGCATATCAATAACCTTTCTACAGAATTGAGTGTTTGTTGTACTCGGCCGGATTTAGATGAAAAGAGGCCCTAGGCTATTCCACTTATGAGTCCTTTCCCTCCCATTTTCAAGTTTGTAAATTACAGGAGAGATAATAAAATACATCATTACTGTGATATAAATCAATATGTTAAATGAAACATGTTGTGATGGGTACTAATCTTTATAAGAAATGTGACACAATAATTGAATGTAGGCAATGAATGTAGGAATTGAATGTAACAATTTTGAATGTAGGCCCCTCTTGATCTTGAGGCCCTAGGATGAAGCCTAGTTAGTCTATAGGAAAATCCAGCCCTGATTGTACTGATAGCAATAAACTATAATTCCATCTGTCTGTTTAAGAATTACATTGCTTCTAAGTTTCCAACCACCAAAAAAAATAACAAGCGATTACCCACATGAATATATTATATATTGCATGTCTCATGCATAGCCCTCCACGCACATCATTCGTCATTCATAAACTTCACACACATCATTTATTTTAGTTGAGAAGTTCATTTGATCTTTCAGCAATTGAACACATTTGTCAAAGATTTCAAAGAGACAAAAACAAACGGGAATATATATATATATATTCATTTATTTTTTTTGTGATGGCCTATTAATGATTGCCTTTTACTTTTATGTATAAAAATACAATTAAATAGCATTTAAAATAATTTATATTTATTTATTTTTTACAAGTAGATTCAGGTTTTATTTTTACCTGCTTTCCTAAGCGTCCTAATGGCCAATTTGTTGCTCTGGCCTTTTGGTACCGCCAACCTCAGATTCGAATCGTGGCGGTGGCATGGATGTTTGTGAGGGGTTTGGAAACCACTTTTAAACTGTAGGCCCTCATCTAATTAGTGCAAAATGACGTAGAGCGATAAACCAAAACCTGTTTTCCTAAGTACAAAGTCCAAGTACTTTATTTCGTATACCTTTCCATAAATAACTTTTTCTATAAAAGCCATAAGATTATTTTTAATAATTTGCATGTATAGTAGGTGTCAATCTACATAATATGTGGAGGATATATACAATATTTAACTTTGCTAACTTTAATATCATACTTTTACCCGAAAACGCCAGGCATTCTATACAATGCTTACTTATCATAAATAACGTATATGCATCATTAATGAAAAAGATCCAGCTATCGATTTTAAACAAAAGAAAATCTTAAATTAGTAATGCTAATAACAGCAAAGTATAACTAATAGAAATCACCAGAAAACTCGATTCGTCTTAGTTGTGACCTAATTAGATATATAAACTCGTCAACTCGTAACAGGATCATTATTTCCTTGATTTATTCCTTCCGGGATAGAAATTCATTGCGCTACCACGCATCAATATGATAACTTCGAGAAGTTGCTGTAACATTAAATACAACATTGCTACATTTTCTTTAAAATATCAGAAAACATCGATAGTTAACTATGTGAATAATTTATAATTTTGCATGAAATGACGAGCGATTTTAATTTAAACTTTACAAAAAAATATTCAATATTATAAATTACAAGATTTTTTCAACATACGGAACTGTTTACGTTTCTACAATCGTTCACAAATTTGAATATGTATCATTTTTTATCATGTGTGAACATGATGTTGTCCTGGTTAGGGGTCCGTGACGTTATACGAAAATGAGGGCCAAGCAAATAAAACTCCATTGCAAATTTTGGCGGAAAAATGGTACTTTGGACCCCTTAACTCTTGAAATGATTCATAAATAATGTTAGTCTTAAGGAATGCTCTGGAGGATTTGGCTTTTGCTTGAAATGTTTTGTAGCATGGTTTTGAAGAACTTTTCACGTCTCGATTTGGGATTTGAAACATTTGTATATCCAATAGCTATAATAAGTACTCGTAGTGCATTGATCAATTCCTTCTTGACGTTTCACATTTATCCCTTTTGGCATTTTCCCGTACCTATTTGAGCTGTATAGTGCTTCTTATTGTATTTGAATACTTCATTATTTCATTTATGGTTAGAATTTTCAAACTTTGATACATTCATTTCGGTATTGTATGTGATAACGTTTCTCGTAGAATTGGGAATACTTCATTCAATTATCTTACTTTTTGTACATTTTTTTAGAGATTCTTGAACAATTCCTTCTTTATGAAGACATTATTCAACATTGCTATATTCATGTGGCTATTGAATTTGGCCGTTCTTGTGGTATTTCAATCAATTGCTTCGTATATCTCTTGTATTATTACACACTGGTATATTCCTGAGTTTATTCATCCGTTCTCGAATGTTCACACATAAGCTGCCGAGCAGATTTCAGTTTTTTTTGTCTGTTTGTTTATTGCACAATACAGCCAGTGTCTTAGTAATATGTTATATACATCATTAATGACACATATCGTCTTTGTGTGATTTAAAAAAAGGGAAAATTGCAATGATTATTTTGAACATCACATAAATGAAGTTTGGTTTGTCGCTCTACGGTTTTTTTTTTTTTTTTTTTTGCACAATTTTGATAATTTGACCTGGATCTACAGTTTAACGTGAATTCTGAACCACTCACAAACATCCATGCCACCACCAGGATTCGAATCAAAAACCTGTAATACCAAAGACCAGAAAGCTACCGCTTGGCCACATGGCCGCGAACGAAATAATATAGAATAACGAACGAAAAATAGTATAGAATAACGAACGAAATAGTATAGAATAACGAACGAAATAGTATAGAATAACGAACGAAATAGTATAGAATAAAGAACGAAATAGTATAGAATAAAGAACGAAATAGTATAGAATAAAAACGAAATAGTATAGAATAAAGAACTAAATAGTATAGAATAAAGAACGAAATAGTATATAGAACGAAATAGTTTGAAAATATCGTTAATAAAATACATCAAATTTTGAGTTTTGACGAGAAGTTCAGACTAAGCTTCCAGCATTTGTTCTTTGATTATTAATCGGAAACATCCAATGAACGATAAATGGTTCTTTTGTTTGCGATAAATGGTTTTTTTTCAGTTCTTTTCTTGTTTTATACAGGATTCGAATCTGAAACCTGTGGTATCAAAGGTCAAAGCCATCAGACCACTAACATCGTATAAAGAAATTTATCAACCAATAGTTTCAAAAACAGGGAATACATTTTCACACACCTTTTGCTTACTGGCAGATTTCGAGACAGGAGATTATTTTATTTACGGGGTAGGGTTGCCAGCTCTAAGCCCAACAGTCACATTAGACAGGGCCCTAGGGTTTAAAATGGATTCCGAAATACTACAAACATCCATGATACCACCGGGACACGAACTCGAAACTTGTGGCACCGAGCTAGTCCTCGGCCACATATATACACACACACACATATATATGTATATATTTCTCATGGATATATAAATCATTTCTCATGGATATGTAAATTATTTTTCCTGGATGTTTTTCTCATGGATAAATATATCATTTCTAATCGTTTTTTTTCTAGATGGTATATTTTTTCTATGATTGAGAAAAACCCAAATCTCTTCAATAAATTTCTTCTATGATTCGGAAAACCACTGGGCGTAACCAAAAAGGTATTTCAAAAGCATCGGAGAACCTTGATCTGCAGCTAACATTTCATGGAAGAATGTAGAGAAATTCCTGAGTGCTACTGAAAGAAGGAAAATCTTTCGCTCAATTAAGAAAATTCCGAAGTTAAGAGCCTCGAAACTTGCCTCATCGATAGCTTCAGAAGGTCAAGAAAAATCTCAGATGAGATTGTTAAATGCATGCTGCTTCAAAAGCAGGAGTTCATGGTCTTAATCCAAAAACGCAAGCTTCTCATTAGTGAAACTAGTAGGAAAATTTTGCTTACAAAGTCAAAAATCCGATACTCTACTTCATTATGGTACCTGTTCTTTTCAGGAGATGAACCTTTGAGAATTGAACAGCAAATTGAACTTTTTATGAGTAGCGAACGTTATAAAGTTTGCAGAGTAGTTGAAAGGAGCTGATTCTAAAAATACCATACAAATATGTACTCTGAAGTATTCTATTCTTTTGGGGTGTATGGTAGTGGAGAAGGGGGCCTGGTGGCCGAATGACTAGCGCTTCTGGCCCTCTGTACCATAGGTTTCTGGTTCGAATCTCGGCGGTGCTATGGATGTTTGTAGTGATTCGGAATCCACTTTTTAAAACCGTAGGTCCCCATCTCATATGAGAGTAGAGCGTCATGGAGCTGAATGAGACTTCTCATCATTCCCAAACTGTAAAGGGGCAATTCACCTCTAGGCACAGTGATATGGTGTGGTGTAGTATAGTGTAGTAGTAGTTGGAGTAGAAGGAAAAGAAGCTTTGTTTATCGTTGGTATTACAGAAAAGGTGCGTCTCAACATGTTAAAAGATATAATGATGACAATGAAACCCATCTTCCTTCTGTGACTGGATAATGTTCCAAAATTGTTCTGTTTTATGGGATATTTCAACATGTGGTAATTTTTTTTGAACACTAATTAGACCGTGATCTATAGTTAATTAATTAGACCAGATCTATAGTTCATAGTTTGTTTAAACCGGGATCTATAGAGTTCATAGTTTGTTAGGATCTATAGTTTGTTTAATTCCGAACCACTAACAAACATCCATACTACCACCAGAATTCGAACCTGAAGCCTATGGTACCAATGGCTAGAACGCTAGCCAATTGGCCATCAGGCCGCATCAAAACTAGGAGAAATAGGGTTACACTCAGACAACTTGAAATGATAGCAATACAGAAACGGAAAGGCTTTACTGGTGCAGTAGTGTAGTATGTCTATATACATTATGTGATACATTAAACACGATAAAATAACGTTAATAATTGGTCATTTATATATATAATCAACCCTAACTATTAATATTTTGACTATATAAATATTCAGGGTGTCTAATCACCAAGTTTACAAACTCCTAGAAGAGTATAGATAGGTAGAAAAAAACATATAGCAATATATGGCCGGAAATACGTTTTTGACGCGGTAGTATACACAACATAAAAAATGAAGGACAGCACATCAATATGTGGCTTATTAATCACTGTACATGAACAAAATCATTATGTTCAACAATTATGAATATGAACAACGGGTGCATGTCGTTTTCAACTAGATTTTTTCAAATACTGTAACTGCATATCTCGGCATGGCGTGCCGAGGATTTTAATTATTGTTTACTAAACCTAGTAAAATCACTTTCATGTCCTAGATCCTTTCGTTTAAGACTCGGCGAGGTCTCTGGAAAGAATACCAGTTTGTGTAGGTTTCCAAAAAAGGTCTATAGCTTGAAACGGATCTTGTCGTGTCTACAAGTGTTCTGCCGCTCACCCATAGGACTCAATAAACCCTTCAAACCAGGTGCATATCCGCTAGCTCTTATGCTTATGATCAGTTATTCTACTACAATTACACTGATGTGTGAAATGGAAGATCTCATCAATAATGCTCGGAACTATTTCGAACTTCTATTTCGAAGGAAAGCATAACCGACTATGTAATTACGAAACTTTCTAGATGTACCATAATCCTCTCAGAAGTGTTTAAAATTGGTAGAGAGACATCCTGTAGTTATTATTATATCACATTGTCACATAGCCCCAATCTGCTGATTTCAATGGGATTGTGAAATTTGCAGTCAAAATAGGCGACTTGTAGGGATGGTCAGAAAATTATTTGAAAAGAAGTCAGGTCAACAAAAAAAAAAAATATCGAATTTTATATATCTAAAGATTGTTAACTGTAATCTGGTACGAAGGTACTCATAAATAAATATTGAAAATAAGTGTAAGAATGTATACATAATTGCATAGCTACATTGTTTTTATTAGTATAATATTTATGCATTTTCAAAAAATTAATTAATCCCTTTTTTTAATACGTTGAAAATGAATAAAATATCAACGTTTTTGAAAATGAGATGTTTTTAAAATAAAATTTAAAATCATTGTGATGCTTCATAAGTTTGACGTGATTGCCAATTTTGGAATTTCCGGCTCGTGAACACGGAATGGTCGCCTTATGTCATTTCTTTTTTTTTTTTTTTTTTTTGCACACTTTAGTAGTCCCTCAATGGAGTGACTACCAGGACTCAGCTAACGATCTGAACTACCACAAACATATGGAAAAAGCCACTTCAGGTTCAGCTTCTGTAAAGCCTGTGGCACTGTACGCTGGAACTCTGTTTCTGGCCTGGTTCATCAAGCTCAAGCAGAGCCGGTGAATTAAGCAAATAGCTGCTTCTTTTACCATTTACAAAGAGTAGCAAAACCACAACTCCTGACTCAAGTATTTAGAAAAGTTTCTTCACCACTCCACAGGTCTATTATATGCAACTTACAATTTTAAAACTAAAATTAATTAAATAAATTAATGAATGAATGAACATTTGAAAAACCGTATTAACATTCAGTGTCACCCACTACAAGTTCAAAAGAAATTGCATTTGATTCCTGTTATAATGTACAAAGTGTTTTTAAGAACCATTTGAAAATGTGAACAAGATATATATATAGGGAGAGCAAAAAGAACTGAACAGTAGAACTTCATAAAAACCAGATAGAAGTAAAGTAATATTGATTTTTTTTTCTTTATGGAGCTTTGCATCACTGAAAAATTGAAATTTCATCTCTCTCCTAAGCAAACTATTTTGGGACAAGAGCTGATTTTTTTGCTGAAATCGTGGGTGTTTTACCATGCACCCACTAGGAGAAAACAGCGGCCGCCATGATTAACTCCTTTAATCTCTTGACTGGAAGTAAGGTTAATGTTCCGGGTTGATGTTCAGAGTAGATGTAGACGATGGTAAGAAAAGTTCTTGGACGTTGAGAGTTTTCTTAAGCAGATCTGAGTATTGGAGGACTTCACCAGAGGAATCATATCATATATGACTGTCCTCAGTGTGGAAATTCTTCCCTTTAACTGTATTTCCACTGGATTTAGACATTTTTCAACAAGATTTCTAAAATTGGGGCTTCTGATGGAACTCTTGCTTGTGCTTCCCCTCCCAGTCCATATAGATTAACAAGTATTTTCCCTTTTTAACTTTTTTTAGGTATTATTTTAAATCTTCATTTAGCTTTTCTTGTGTAATAGAAGCCTACAAAAATCAATCCGATCAGGTGTTTCTTGTTTGCTTTTCATTTTTATGCATAACCCTGTAAACTGTTTGTATTAAAGTTATATATTTTTTGTTCCCAAGATTTGTACTGCTTGTTTTTAAATAAATGGAACAGATCATGACCTCAAAGTGAGGGTCTAGAAGCTTGTTAACTGCCTGTGCCTGGTGCAGGTCGATTATTTATTTACTTTTTTTGCCCAATGCATGGCAAACACTTAGACAGCTTATCTTAGACGCCTGGCGCGTGGTGGCCGCACAGACATTATTCATTTTGTACTTTAATCATAACTTAGTTGATACACTTACAACAAATGCCTCCGCAACGCTTTATAAGATCCTGGCTTAGACCAAGACCCGCTGGGCTGAAGTGGATTCCGAACCACTGGCAAACATCTGGCACCGCCGGGACTCAAAACTGAAAAACCGTAGAAAAAATTGAGTTCCAGAGCATTTAGCCACTGGCCATTCTCAGCCCAGGTCGATTTATATTTGTTGAAATTTATCGTAGCATTGAGACACACTGATATCGATGTTCCAATAGAACCAAGTTTCATTGTCGACTCATGCTGAAGCATCACTCCTTTCTCCTCTTCTTCAGATTTCCCAAGATAATAACATGTTTTGTTAAGAGTCAGGCAATAGTTAGTTTGATAGGATTTTACCCCCAGGATTGTAATTAGGACATGTTAAATTTTTCTTTAACTCCCTCGAGAGTTCGGTTTGCCGCTCTACGGTCACAAGTTCAAAGCCACACAATGGCTAAAAACAGACTGAGCTACAGTTTAACGTGGATTCCGAACCCCCTCATCCATGCTACAAAGCCAGGGATCTGAACCTGAAAGCAACGTGGAAGGCTAGATGTTGCTGCGTAGCCAAAGTTAGCCATCACGCATCATCTAGAGTAGCTTTTGAAACAATTTTGATGTGAATGTCTCAATTGAGATATTGAATTTTTAAAGTGAATGAAGTGTGAATATGAGGCAAAGCATCAGTTGATTATCCAGAATATAAACAGAATATAGATATAACTTCTAA